>JAHWFP010230514.1:45588-74768 GCA_023313725.1 Lithobius niger
CTCAGGCACTTCGAGCGTTGAACGCCTTTTGACTTGGAGAAACGGGTTTCTCCAAGTTTCTCCCGTTTCTCCAAGTCAAAAGGCGTTCAACGCTCGAAGTGCCTGAGGAAGGTGGGAGATCTGTCAAAAAGATAAAGACCACCGAAAATTCGCACCCTGATTTGTGACAATCGAGGGACAATTTTGGTAAATAGCGTACCATGTTTAATTAAGCTTAAAGTATGGAAATTGAAAAGTAATTTAGGACTAGCCTACAAGGAATTTACTTAAATTGTTATATTTGGCACTAGAGAAAAAGTTATATATTGTACTGTAGTTTGAAACAAAGTAGGGATGTTGTTTGTATTTAATGGACTTTGTTTGTGCAGTTAGTCCAACTGGCTCTCTTCACTGATGTATTTTTAAAATATACATTTAAAAATTTAATTCTCTTAGAACGGTTTTTCTCCGAAAATTTAAGTCGAACAATGAACTTTGTTCTACCTGGTGGTTTAGGTATGATTTGATTTTTTTAAATGACTTCAAAACCACTGTATTCGCCGTTTACCGTTTTTCAAAAAGTTAATGTGTTTTTATGCAAAAATTTAATGTAAATGTTAGGATGAGACTCTCCACCCTCTCACGGCTCGCCTCCCCAAAGGCCTTTGCCAGCTCTCAATGGGCTCTTTCCCGCTTCCGGGCAGTACAGAGTAAAGGAGAACGCATCATAATGGCTGCCAAAGCCCAGCCAAGGGGAGATGCTCATGAGAATAAACAAGATTTCAACCAGAATTTCCCGTCTCAGGACCTCACTCGACGGAACCCTGGCAAGAATGGCTCCCGACAGGTGATTTGAAAACGAAGGTAAAGCTAGAAAGACAATTTTGAGAAAATTTTTCAATTGACTTATGTGCTTCGGTCGGTAAGCGTAACGGCCACATTTTCTCCACCAAAGCGATAGCAGCCTAAATTTGAAAACGGCGAACTTTGGGCGAATCACAAATCTGTGGATTAAACTCTGCGAGCTAAAACCGGCAATCGGAGTTTACAATGGTATGCAAAAGACATTTTGAACAATCGAATACACAATACCACAATAGGACAACACTGTTGAGTTCTTCTTTTAAATTTTCGGTGAAATTGTCGTTCACCTTCTTCAGAAATTTTCATGCACAAGGAACTGGTCGCTACGTCATGTGGCGCGACATGATGTAGCGACCAGTTCCTTGTGCATGAAAATTTCCGAAGAAGGTGAACGACAGTTTCACCGAAAATTTAAAAGAAGAACTCAAGTGTTCTCCTATTGTGGTATTGTGTATTCAATTGTTCAAAATAAACTATGCTAGAATTTCCAAGCAAGAGCCGTGAAGTTTGAGCGGTTCAAGCGGTTCAAGTTGCATGCCTCACGAAAATAAATTGTAATTATAAACTATGCGGTCTAGGCGTATAAAGATTTGCAGACGTAATAATTATATTGTAAGTTATTGATCAGCAATATAATGGGGACCATCGTCCTGCGTTTTCATTATTAAAAAAAAACTTGAAGTTCGACTACATAAACAGCGCTAACGAAAGTTTCAACTTAAAATACTCAGAATGATAACATCCACTCGATATTCTTCCATGTTATTACTTCCGAAATCATCATTTTATGTTTTATTACCGTAAAATAGTTTAAATTGGTTTATTTCCTCAATACTCACGATCGTTTAAAGCTTACTTCCAACGCTTCGTCATTGTGACCGGCTGCCCGTAAAGTGACGCACTCCTGCTAGTGGCAATGGCTGCGACCTTGACTCGCTATGCGTGATGTCATGAGTGAACGGCCGAAGGGTCACGAGCTGCGAACAAACCAATCAGCGCTTGCGATAGCGAAGAGTTTGAACATAGGCCGTTGAAACGGCATATTTCGTTCAAGGAATAGAGGTAGTGACGTGGGGGTTGATGACGTCATTCTTCGCGGGCTAGGAAATTGGGATTCTACTCTCTCAAACGCGATCAAGAATGCGGCTGTACGTTGCGTTGTTCTGGAGATAGGATCATTTGAACCAAGGGCAATTTTTCAGCAAACAAACAATTGTCACGTCTAATTTGGTGACAAAGCCAACCATAACGTCGAGTGAAGTAATAAAAGGTGATATTGAATTATATTAACCGAAATTAACCGAAAATATACGCCAAAATGCCTAATTCAATTGGAATTACACCTCCGATGTGCGCAATTGGATTTTTTTTTTAACAGTGTGTAGAACTGAGCGAATGATATATTGTCGTTCGGGCTTTTTTGTCGCGGAATGGCAACAACAATATATCATCGCTTAGGCTCAAAAGGGTTAAAATACAGGTCATTATTGTTGGATAAGTAAAAACTTTTTTTTTAGAGTTGGGATCATGCTAACCTAAACAAATTGTTGATCCACAATTATTTAGGTTTTATTTAAATTATTTTGCATCGACTTATTTATTTTTCTCTTCTTTGTAGGCTGTTGTTGGTGCTGATACAAGCCAGAAAAGTCTTATGGTAAGAACACAAAATTCATGGTTACTTACCAGGTAACAGGTTATTGAGACAGCAAGGATAAAAATTACTGATAGGATGGGAATTGTGTTGGCAACGAGACTTGAGGTTTCTTCTTCCATTTTGCTTTCCAACTAAGGAAAATCGGTTAGTCTTACTGCGTGCATTACTTGGGCACTGTTCTATACAGGGTGGGGCAGAAAGGACGGAACACCCCAGGCAATTCCAGCTGATTGATACTATAGCTGTGAAACCTTGCATGGTATGAAGGTGAATAGGGGCACCACGAATCATGTATTTAGCACTGGTGTTCGTCTCTCGCAGTATTAACATGTTGGTCTTAGTCTCGTCTCGTTCACTAAACAGTTCTAAGAAATATTTTTTCTTTCCCGGTGTGGAACCCGGCTGTTAGACTAAAATACCCTATGTTTTTAAGCCATTGACAACGAGGGCGATAATGCAGCACGCCTGCACGCTTGTTTAACGGTAGGACTTGATATTGTTGAAACAAGAAACATTTTTTTGTGTGATGTGCTGGGTTTTTTTTTTCAGCCATCACAAAAGGTTGTCTCGCAAGGGTAAATAAATACGAATTACAATAAAAGTTAATCAGGTTTATTTGTGCGTGTTCTTTGTAGACCCATTCCGTGTTCACTGTTCTCGTATTAAGACACACGCTAACGTGCAATGATTCAACGATGGTATCACTATGGTTTCTGCCCAGTTGTATGGAGGGACATAAAAGGAAAGGGACGTCAACACGTTGGTTATTTGTTCCCAAATCTAACAAATCTGACCTCATATTGGCCAAGAAAACGGAGCACAGCTGAAAAGCCACAAACGTAATCAGTCGAAAAACCTAGCAAGGGGTTGCCAGGCATATATGGCTTAAAAGCCACAGGAAATAAATATGAATGATAGCGTAGCGATCTTATGGAAGTCTTTGTTTTTAATAAGAAACAAAAGAGTTTATTATGTTTAAAGGTATCTGAGAAATAAATAACGCATCACAAAAGAGTGATTTTCATGCAACACGGAGATATAAGTAGCCTGATATCTTCAAACTGAATAAACACAATGACTCTAACGTTGTGATGGCTAATTTCGTTCCTTTAACATAAAATGACTGCTATTGACACAGTTTAACGGTTTTTTTTTGTTTAAAAAATTGGTGTAAGTGAGATTAATATTTTCTAGCTAGGGGTTACTAGTGCTAATGTCTCGAAAATAAAGCATCTTTTTCAGTGCTTCAAGTTAAATAAATTTACCCAAAAGAGTCCACAATGTTGGTTCTATCTTTATCTTCATTCGTTTTGCGTAATTAATCTGGTTGAAAAATTATTATCCATAGTATAAATTGGGTAAATCAAGCTTTTTGCAGATTCGGAGTTCAGTAAAATCACGACGAAAATAATACCTATTATGATGCTAAATTCAAAGAAGACAGAGAAGTGACACGAGTGGGAGTATCCAGCGTAGTACAAATTTTATTTTTCCCTCTTTTTTGGGCACTAATTTTTTGGATGAATGAACACTTAACAACGAACCAATAATTAAAAAAAAATGTTTGTTCTTTACCCTAAATAACAATGATTAAAGAATCTAACCAAGTTTTTGCCGTGCGAAGTTGTGATATAAGTCTCTCACTGAATTTTCCTGATTAATGCATTAAACATTAAAAGGACATAATTCCTTTCGGTGTATCGTGCGGCCCGTTGAGACTAGCGTTTGCAACATTTACACAGGTTAGAGTTAATGTCGCATAATCATCTGTCACGAAAGAAAAAACAAGAAAATGAAATGTGTTCACAACATTTACATACGTTTGAACTAATGTCGCAAAACTGAGTCAAGCAGGAAAGCCAACAGGGATTTATGTCCCTTTAAATAAAAAATTCTTTCTTTTCTCAATCCCAGTCGGGGCAGTTGTCTTTTCTTTCTTTCCCACATTAGTCATCTTGTATCCTCACAAGACCAGTCTTTAATGGAGACTGTTTGCTTCGTTAACTGCTTACCTTCTGATTTACTGTTTATTTATTAAAAAATTTTAAAATTAGCCAGTAAGAAATTTACACTTTCTTTGCTGTGAAAGTACTATACCTGTCAAATTTTAGCATTGCTGTCTGAGTGATGCTGTTGGTTGCTTGAGACTTGAATAGCCGCCTCAGTTAACCCTACCACGCGTTTGCGCGGTCCTTCCAATATAAGAGTGGCGGCTACGAGGGCTCGTCATCTCTTTGTCTCAAGCCGCTCACGCGGCTCGTTCTGTTGGTTCTCTTCTTTCATTCGGCCGTCGCCTCCAACCCAAGCCTGGTCTTCCTTATGGATCTCCCGCTGCCCACCACGGATGTCTCCGGCCTCCTCCATGCGGTCTCTCAACTCGGCAACCCTCTGTCTTTCGTCCGATGCAGCCAAAATCCGCCGACCGACGTCGCCTCCCGCACCACCTCGTCCTCCGGTCCGCCTGCCTAGCTGAAATTTTTACTTGCCGGATACCTATCGTCTGAACCCGCCGGACGTCCCACATCTATTGGTCCTGGATCATCGGCCTCTGCCGTCTCTCGTCCGCCACCCTGCGGCGGTAAATTTCCGCTCTTCTCGCCCGTCTCCGGTCTGCCCATAGTCGGGACGTTGCCGTCGAGCCGGGACTTTTACCTGCCCCTCTTCAAGCAGTTGCAGACTCCACCTGAGGATGCCATACTGAACTGGACCGTTTGATGCCGGCCTCCACCTCGAGCCCTCGCCGTCCTTCGCCGCCATGCCTCGGCAGCAGCCGTCCGCTTCCCTGGCCGTCCCGGTCTGCCCATAGCCGGGACGTCGCCGTCGAGCCGACTTGGTGCTTTCTTCTCTCAAGCAGCCGAAGACTCAGCCTCGTCAAACCACTCGTCATAACCGTTACGAACTGGATCGCCCATCAACGGCTTCTCTCCCGGCCCCCTCGCCGTCCTTCGCCCGTTACGCTTCGGCAGTAACTTTCCGCTCCGCTGGCCGTCTCGGTCTGCCCATAGCCGGGACGTCGCCATCGAGCTGGCATTACTACTATCCTCAAAGCAGCTGAAGACTCAGCCTCGCCGGACAACTCGGAGAAACCTTGAAGAACTGGGTCACCCATCAACGACTTCTGCTTCGGTTCCCTCGCCGTCCTTCACCTGTTACGACGCGGCAGTTGTTTTCCGCTCCTCGGTCCGCCGCCGGTCTGCCCATAGCCAGAGGTCACCGTCGAGCCGGTATTGCAACCAACCTCCGTCTCTCAAGCTTCTGAAGACCATGTCTCTTCACTCCGTTCGAAATACCGGTTGAAAGCTGGACCATCTGTTACCGACTCCTGCCTTGGTCCTCTCGCCATCTTTCGTCCGTTACAACGGGGCAGTAGCTTTCCGCTCCACGGCCCGTCCCTGGTCAGCCCATGGCCGGGGCGTTGCCGTCCTATCGGATTCGCCACCTACCTCATCCAACTGCAGGTCCGTCCCAGGTTTCTTCGGGGTAAAGCTGTGAATTGTAGCATTCATCACCAGCCTCTGCCTACGCTTCCCCGCCATCTTCGCCCGCTACACAACACGGCCACTCGATCCGTCATCGTTGGCCGTAGGTAAGACGTCGCCATGAAGCTGGGTCACCCTGCCGTCTTTCAACCGCTTTCAGACTGCCTCCGCCGAACCCGACCTGCCGGGGGACCTCCGCCGCCTCGCCCCGACCCAAGGCTCTTCTTCCAGGCATTGGCCGTCCACCATCAGCCACCAGCCTCCCTAATCCATCACTCTTTCTGCGCCTACTCCTCTTCAGGTCGCTGCCGCCCTGCACGATACCGAAAGACGGCCATGTTCATTTTCCTCGCTCCCTTCTCACTCACATCTTTCGTCCGGCCTAATGTCCTTCACCCACGACGGTGAATTTCCATGACAACGTTTCTGTCCACAACCATACCATGTTGAAAAACACCGGCTCTCGTCCGATCTCCGAAGTTAAGCAGCACCAGGCCCGACTACTACTTGGATGGGTGACCGTCTGGGAATACCAGATGCTGTAGTCATCACTTCCCGTTCCGATGTTACCCCCCGCCACCGACGAAAGCTGCTTCTTCTGCCTGCGCACCTTGTCCTTCGTCCGCCTCTTCACGGCCAACCTACGGCCGACCCCGATGCTGCCACTTTCCGCCTACCCATCTCATAGTTAACGCAAGCGTCCATCAGCTCCGCGCCTAGTACACGTCACCGCCACCAGGCGCGCCACCTCCTGTTTGCATCCGCCTCTCACTTCCGGCGTGTTTCCCGCCTTCTCCCACGGTTTTTTGTTGCGTTCGTCACAACTGGTTAGCATCCCCTGCTCCCGTTCTCGCATACAATCTCCATTATGGTGAAGACTAAGGTGCCAAAGATCTTAGAAGACGTCGAAGACATCTACTTCGGCCGCACGCCTGTTATTGACGACCCAGGCAAATCCCGCTGCCCAGGTCTCTTCAATCCCCTTCGCATTGGCCCCCACAAGGTTTGCCAATTCCACCGAAAATGCGAATTTTACGAACGACCCTGCGGAATTTGTGTAACCATCCCCCTCAAGGACTGGCAGATCATTGCTTACCGTCAACTCTTATCCTCCACAAGGAATAGGCAAGAAACAGAACACAAGGCTTTATTGAAGAAATTTAAATCAAGTTAAACCCCAACAAGTGATAGCAATCCCACCCACCCCTGGAAACAAGGATGACGTCTCCACTCCCATATCCCAGCAATCTTGGCTCCACACGTCCATATCCTCTGATACCCCTACTAGCACTCAAACCACCCAGTCCCCCCTCCCGGACTCTGGAATTCCTCCCTCAAACTCCGGGGACGACCCGGTGATTTTCCAAGACGCTCCTTCGTCACTTCTCATGGATGCAGTTCCGGATGTCTCGACCACAGCTGCCACCGAATCAACAATTCCCGCTACTCCGCTATCACCCCCTCATGATGATGACGTTGACTCTCTTCAACTCGAAGCGTCCTCTCCTTCTATCACGTCACCGCCTCCATCTCAAACCTCTGTGCCTCATGAGGCTCAAGACACCCCAACCGACTATCACTCGTCTCTCTACGGCCTTGACTCTGAAGAGGCACTCGAAGTCGACTGCGACAAGATTTTTTCACAATCTACGCCACAAGTTACGACTAAACGTCCGCGCTCGGAAGCAATATGACCGCAACACACAGAAAGTGAAACCCTACCTTCTGCACCTGCAGGACGCGCTCGTCCAACAACATGCCTTACTCATGAAACTAACTAAGGAGAACCAGTCTCTGAAAACGCAAAATGCCAGCCAGCTAAAACAACTGACCGATTTCGAACTTGCGGAAGCGCTGCAAAAGAAAATCACCTACCAAGACCCCGACGCCACTCAACCTCACGGCTCTTGGAAGCTCCACGGGATCGACGGTCTACACAAGAACCGGCCGTC
Organism: Lithobius niger; assembly: GCA_023313725.1. NCBI lineage: Eukaryota > Metazoa > Arthropoda > Chilopoda > Lithobiomorpha > Lithobiidae > Lithobius > Lithobius niger. The sequence continues at coordinate 53,520 of JAHWFP010230514.1, forward strand.
GTACCCAAGACCAGCCATCTTCCAACATCCTGCCTTGTCTTCCTCCTTAAGAGACCCAAGACTCAAACACGATCTTCCCACCAGGCCAGTCGAATTCGTCGATCTAGGCTCTTCTGACCCAGTCGCAACCCATGCTGCACTACAAGTTTCAGGGCATTCCCACATCCTGGATTCTTGGAAGGCCATAACATACACAACTCTTGCCCACAATCTTCTGGCTTACTCAATATGGCAATTCGACAATGCGACCAATTCTCTTCCATTACTTCCAGAAATGGCCCCACTTTCAGCAACCCCATGCACTGACGTTCCTTGTTCACCTTGTAGATCCAAGGCTCGTCATTACTGCCTGGGTTTACGTTCAATCCCACCTCAGTCAACGACACGACCATCCAACTGACCCCACCCTCTTCTCTCTAAGGGGACCCTACAAAAAAAAAAAAAAAAAAAAGAGCATTTAGTTATAACTCGGCCTCTTCTAATTACCTTACCATTTAAACCCACCTCGGACCCCTCGTAGGGTCCCCCACCCATTTTTTTTTCCCCTTTCATTTTACCTTTTCATAACGCCGATTATAAGAAAAAAAAACTTAACTTTTAGACGCAGACCGGGTTCCCCACCCGCCCTTCACGTTCCTTCCTTTATTTACCTCTGAATTGGATTTCCCAAATCTAGAACCATAATTCCTCCCGTCAAACTGCTAACCTCAAACCATGGGGCTCTTGGTTCTGCTCAGACCTACATCTACAACCCCACGAACATTCCCTTAAATTCCCAAATTCAGTGCTTATACTCCAAACTGTGCTACTGCTACAATCAACCGAGTTTCCACCAGCTACTCAACCTTCAAAACCTTCCATTCATTCTGGAGAAGACATGGCCTTACCAGAGAAGACCCTCAATACAACACTCAAAGGTAATTGTCACCTTCTTCCCTCCTTATAATAGCCATTTACATCCAAGTCTACCTAAATTGGTAAGGCAACCCCTCGCTAGGGTACCTGCCCTCCCCCCCCCCCCCCCCTGCATACTGCCCAGGTGACTCACCGCCTCAGAACCCCAGGGAACTCAAAAGGTCAATTAGGTGCCCGCCACCTAATTTGACGAGGTCGGCCTGTCAATGCTAAAATTTGACAGGTATAGTACTTTCACAGCAAAGAAAGAACATTTTGCCGGCCCCCTGGCAGGCCGGCTAAAAATGGTTTCTTTTGCTGTAGAAAGTACTAAACCTTAGGCCCCTCCCTGCCTCCCCCAACGTGAGACAAAGAGATGACGAGCCCTCGTAGCCGCCACTCTTATATTGGGAGGACCACGCATGCGCAAACGCGTGGTAGGGTTAACTGAGGCGGCTATTCAAGTCTCAAGCAACCAACAGCATCACTGAGACAGCAATGCTAAAATTTGACAGGTATAGTACTTTCTACAGCAAAAGAAACAATTTTTAGCCGGCCTGGCCGGGGGCCGGCAAAATGTTCTTTTTAAATTTTTCCTTTGATGACGATCAATCCGTGAAATTACCTAGGCATTTGACATCACAATTTCAACCAGCAAAAATTAGGCGGAAATCGTTTAATCTGGGCACGCCAATATGTGTTGGCTCAGTGTGTTCTGCCACTGTCCAGCCACGGGGAACCTGGCCATAATGAAATGGATGTCGTGTAGGTTAGTTGATTTAAGTAAACAAATGAGTAGAAAAAAGCAAAACAATATTTAAAGACATAATCCAAACGAAATATGATAAAGAGTATCAGATAAAGGAAACATCGTTACGTAACGAAATATCTTGATCATTCATATTTTATAAATTAATAAGAGTCTCTGAAGTCTCTGTATTACCATAATTGTCAGTTAGCTCAACAAAGCATTTCTTCGTTTGACTGGTGTGTTGTGCCATACACTAAGCTCACTGCAACAATACCACGCTCCAGTATGCAGCTGTGTACATTCCAGTCATTCTTGAAGAGCGAGAGGGTATTGTTTAAATTTAGCATAGGCTTGAACATTTACTTTTGAACGGGACTGTACAACTGTCCGTTTGTCTTCAGGCCTCTATTAGGTATTGTTGATCACTTGGTTTACATGTTGTAGTGTGTGATTTGAAGTGCTTCAAATCACACGCTAGGAGATGTAAACAAACCAAGTGATCAATGATTAAAGACACATAATATCTACAAATTTTTTTTAACGATTTCGGCTGCAAGTTGAACCAAATTCTACGATTTTTTTAACCATATCTGCGACAACTTTCTGCTGCCAGTTGAACCAAATTCCAAAATTTTTTTGTCGCATTTCTGCGACGTTATTCCGCGAGCAAAAAACTTGCATCACTCAGCCTAAGGCCGCTAAGAGTTAATTAAATGATCAAGAGCGCACACATTGTTTTTTAATCACTGTATTAAAAAAAAATTTCGTTCATGCATCAGTGTTTTCATTGTTTCACCAAACACTTCTTGGAGCCTTCAACCATCATCAGCCCTTCGTTCCATTCATATGCTCCCCTCGAAACAAATCTAAGGGCCTTCAGAGGCATGTCACAGCAAAAAATTTGTTGCACATTTTTGATAGGTTTTTTTCTTACGATCTATTTATCAGATGCGCAAGATTTGCATTTCGCAACCAGAAGTTCGACAACGAACCCAGCGCTGACCAAAGTTTCAACTTACAGTACTCGGAATGATAACATCCACTGGATACTCTACCATCACAGAGCCTGTTATTAATTCCGAAATCATTATGTTATGTTTTATTACCGTAAAATAGTTTAAAGTTGCTTTATTCCGTCAATGTTCACGATCGTTTAAAGCTCACTCCCAAAGCTTCGTCCTACGCCATTGTGACCGGCTACCCGCAAAGCAACGCGCTCGTGCTAGCACCAATGGATGCGACCTTCACTCGCTTCGCGTGACGTCATGTGTGAACAGTCGAAGAGTCACGTGCTACGAACGAACCAATCAGCGCTCGCGATAGCGAAGAGCTTGAACAAAGGCCGTTGAAACAGAACATTTCATTCGAGGAATACAGGCCGTGACGAGCAGTTTATGACGTAATTTTTCGCATGCTAGAAAAATTGGGATTCCCTTCTCACGAACGTGGCCATACATTCCGTCGTTTTCCGGTGATATGATTGTTTGAACCAAGGGCTATTTTCAGCAAACTAACGCAATTTTCACGTCAATTTTGGCTACGATGTTAACAATAACTTCGATTAAGGTAATAAAAAGATGATATTGAATTACAGTAACCGAAAATACACGTTCCAAAATACCTAATTCAATCGGAATTACACCTCCTATGTAGGCACGGTTTCGATTGCCATTATTGATCGCGAATTGAGGCAGCAGTTTCGACGCTCGTTGGGAATGTGACTAAAATTTCTCTGTTTGAGGGCAATATTTTTTTAAAAAGCTGATTTCTGCGATTTTCCGCAGATTTCCGTAAGTTCCGCGAATTCTGCGACTCATTTTTGGAATCTGCAGACTACCACTAGTTTACAACTCAAAGAATTTTTTAATAGGGTTAATTTTTAAAAGACCTGCGATGTACGCGAAAAAGATGCGATCGCGGAAAGTACGTGTCTTTATCAATGATATCTAACAATGACCTGAAGAAGACTAATGGACAGTTGTATATCAGTCATTGGTATGTCGTAAATTCGCAGACGTTGAATACCAATCTTTGAAAAATGAGTGTTTTTAGTGAACTGAGACGAACTGTGCTTCAAACTTAAATTAAAATTTTTTTATTATTTGTATTTGTATTATAATATTTATATGTTAAAATTTAATATAAATATTAAATACATTTTATATAATTCAGGGACCGACCCGTGTTGGCATAAAAACACAGCTGTGTGCAAAATTTGTTTTTTTAGGCAGCTCCAGCTTGTCTGAAAGCTTTACTCTAGAGATCGACCGAATCTACTATTACCAAATCCAGATCGGATCGGATAATTTACAAGATTTGGCAAATCGAATCCGGATCGTAACCGAATCCAAAACAAAACTTTTGTTGATTGTTTCAGCCCTTTGCATTTTATACGGACTAAATTATAAAGACTTGAGTTTACATTTTTGCAACTTGTTCATTGGTTTTTGTAACTTGTTATAACTTCTGAACAGTTTATGCTAGCCATTTAAAATTAGTTCCATTGGAAAGCTGGTGAAAAAATGCTTCAAATGGTATATTGGAATGTCGAAATCGGCCAAAGATTAGCGAAGTTATTGAAAAATCATCTAGACATTAAATATTTTGCCGAATCCGAATCGAGTCCTACTTCCAAAGATCCGGTTTCAGATCTTATTTGAATTCGGTCGATCCCTACTTCTGTTGTAGCTTTACTTCTGTTTTCGTTTGTTTTCTTTTTCAGTTTAGATTGCTATTAACGTACGGGATGTGTCAATCATCCACTGGTCTCGCAGGTTAAAAGAGAATGAAATCTTGGTAAAGCTTATGCTTTCCGTCAGCTGGCGATAGTTTTTTCATGGGTGGATGTTTCCAAACTAAAATGTTTTATAAAAAAAATTGGGGTCTGTCAACCAGAAAGGTAACTTCCATCCTCCTCTGCCAAACCTAACCAGGTTTTATCATCAGTACTGCCATGTTACTGATTTTGAAATTAAAATAATTTAATTATTGAAGGTAAGTATTTTAGGCTAGTAAAAACTAATTTTACCATTTAAAATTATCGTTTTTTTTTTTTTGAAAATTCTATAACGGCTTCTACTCTGAAAGTTCGTCATTCTTGATAATTGATTGTTGAAAACAGATTGTTACGCACAATTTCAGAATTTCAGAATTTTCTTTTTCAGGGTTGTGTAGGTGTGCTGACGGCCAAGACGAACTTGTTGGACCCTGAGCAGCTGGAACAAGTCGAGGGAAGGCTGCAAGTGGTTAACCAGAAACTAGCACAGATTGCTGAAAAGAGATCGGTCGTGGAGGAGGCAGACAAGCAATCAAAGGTGAGCATGTACATTTAGTCTTCCTTTCTAGCACTCGTACTTAGGAGTGGCACTACTGTCAGTAATATCATGATAAAAACTTTCATTAATCTTGTCTTATTTTTTGTGATGTATTGAATTATTGATTTAATTCAATCACAAAATTCATATTTATTTGCAATATTTCTTTTGGCTGGATTTTCCATGCTGGATTTCCCAGATGCTGCGTTTCTTCTCACCACGGCTTCGGCAAACACGCCCTCAGCTCTGCCGACAATCAGCTTTTCACGAAAAGACTTCAAAGAACATGGCCACCAAAACCTTTTGACGATTGATAAGCCACATCGCAAAACATGCCTCGTCCTGCTCTCGCTCTCACAACACCATGTTGTTGTTAATGGCCTTTCGTTCCCCTTTAGGGTCATGTGGGCCTTTGTCCACCTTTTGCCAAGATCTTCTCATGCATTCATCTTCAGCGTCCCCGCATGGCTCTGCTTCTTCAGGGATCACCCTTTCACTTCCACGCAATCTCTGATCACGGTGCTTTACGTCTGTCCCTCGGCACTGCTGTGAAATCGTCCTACTTGTCTCCTGTCCCGTGCGACCAAGCTGTGAACTCCACCCCAGATCCACACGATCTTTAGGCTGGCCTTGCGAGATTTAGGCCGTAGAGCCTTGCGAGATTTAGGCCGTAGAGACTTGCGAGAATTGGGCAGTAGAGCCTTGGGAGTTTTTGGTTATAGAGCCTTGGATGTTTTTTGGCCGTAGGGCCTGTCGAGTGTTCTGGCCGTAGGGCTTGGCGAGTTTTTGGCCGTAGGGCCTTGCGAATTTTTTGCCTGGCGAGTACGTAGAGCCTTGGGAGTTTTTTGGCCGTAGGGCCTGGTAAGTTTTTTGGCCGTAGGGCCTGGGCGTGTTTCGAATGTTTTCTAGCAGACGATTGTGATGTGATGTAGTGCTTTTTCGTTTTTACGTTAATTTTGTTGGTCTGAAGAAGGCGATAGGACTCGCCGAAAATTTACAGTGAACTCTGAGCCTTGCCAGATTTTGGCCGTTAAAGACTTACGAGAGTTGGCCGTAACACCTTGCGATGTTTTTGACCTGAAGGGCCTTGCGAGAGTTGGCCAGTAAAGTCTAGTGATGGATGTACAGGAGCTGGGTATGGATTTTACTGTGTAGAGCCAGGATGGCCGTACGAGACTTGTACCCTTGAGCCTTGCCAGATTTTGGCCGTTGAGACTTGCGAGAGTTGGCCGTAACACCTGCGATGTTTTTTGGCCTGAAGGGCCTTGCGAGAGTTGGCCAGTAGAGTCTGGTGATGGATGTACAGGAGCTGGGTGTGGATTTTACAGTGTAGAGCCAAGATGGCCGGTCGGGCCTAGGATAGAGGAAGACTGGTAGCAGTTGGATATCAATTAGAGTTAGGAATGGTTGATTAACCTATTCTTCTTACTGTTACTTATCTACTTTCGCCTGTGAGGCTTTATGGTGGATTTTGGCGTATGCAACCTAGATGTGTGGGCTTTGCTGGTGAAGTCTTGATATGAGAGTTGGCTGTTACAACCTTGGGTGTGATTTTGGGCCTGCGAGCTCTTGAGGGGAAAGTTTGGAATGTGGAGCCCTGAAGGAATTGGGCAGGCAAAACCATGATGTGTCTGTCTGTTTGGCCTGTGGATCTTGATGGGTCCTTTTGGCCTATGCGGCCTGCCTTGATGTGCGATTTTGGCCTATGCGGCCTGCCTTGATATGCGATTTTGGCTGGTAAGACCTGCCTTGAGAGGCGAGTTTGGCCTGGGAGGCCTGCCGTGACGGGTGAGTTTTGCCGGGGAGGCCTGCCTCGATGTGTGGGTTAGGCCTGGAGAGACCTTGCTGCGTAATTTTGGCCTGTTAGGCCTTGTAGGAAATTTTCGCCTGTAGGGCAGTGCGGTGTTATCTTGGCTGGTTCCACCTTGAGGGTTGTTTTGGTCTGGTACATAATGGCCTAGAGGTCTTTGATGTATGTTTGTGGTAGGTGTGTACGATTGACCTGTAAAGCTTTTGATAGGTGGAATGGCTTGGGTGGCCTTTGGTGTGAGAGATGGCTGGGTAGGCTTTGGTATGGGAGAGGGCTGTGTACACTTGGGAGTGTGTGCAGTTGGCCTTGGTGCTGGCTGGACCGGTTCGGTCTTGGAGCATGACTTGTGGTATTTTAGGTGGATCTGGCCTGGGAGCAAGTCCGGCGTGTAAGGTCGTAGGAGGATTCTGACCTATGGGGCCTTGGCTGCCCATGGATGCATGTGGCAGGTTGCCGGCGTGGTTGGCCAGGTGGATCGGGTTGTGTTAAGGCCATGCAAAGTTAAAAAAAATGGTTCTCGGGCACAGAAAGTTGAAAACTGACGAGGGATGAGGCTTTTTTATTTTATTTTTTAATATATTTTGTGGGGAAAAAAAGGCTTTTTCATACTGATGTTAATTTTTATTGGACGAACAAGTCACGACTATCAAAAGGTGTGTTGACGTTTTTAAATGGTTGACTTACACCTAAAGCCGGCTTAAAATTTCCCAATCCCGTAAAGTTTTTGTCCCACATTCAGTTTGTGCTGATACTTAACGCCATCCTGAATTTCCGTTTTTGTAGTTTCTGCAGTTTTCAGAACTTAAACAAACGCCAGCACACTTGATGTGATGACACGTTCACCTTCTGAAACCAATCCATCGAAATAGTGGTTGAAGCTTTTATTTCTCATTGAAACAAAGATATTACTTAAACGAGTAATGTGAAGGTTGACTCTTCACATTAAAAAAAAATGGCCAGATTGCTTCAACACAGCATTTAAAAAGCTATTTTTCGTAAATTTTTATTCTAAGCAAGCGCAGTTCGGATTTCAGAAACACTGAAGAAATAATTTGATATGAGGCATTTTAGTTGATGCGGCAGAGTAATGACACAACAGTAGTGATCAACCTAATGTTGACTTTGGAAAAGTCACTAATGCCGCGTCAGTAATTTTTATTTCTTACTAAAAAATTGATGCGGGAGGGCCTGAGAACCATTTTTTTTACTTTGCATGGCCTAATAAATGTGTGTTATCGGATTAACGATGTCCGGAATTTTCGGCAGGATGGGTGTCATGAAGGTTGACAGGTTTAGATGTGTTGTCTTCGGTTTGGGTTCGACCACTCCGTTTAGGTGCTGTCTTGTGGTGAGGGCCAGGGGTTCCTGGTTACTCTGTTGGTGTGCTCTTCACCTGGGCGTCGGGTTGAAATGGTCCAGGCTGGTTCCTGGGAACCAGGTTTGTGGTTGTGCGGGGCCTGTAGGTGACTTGTGGTACCCGTTCTGTGAATAGTGATTTGTAATCTAGTCACTGGTGTGAATGTGGCCTCTAAAGATGGAGGACATTGGCTGTGTTGCTGTGTACCTGGCAGTGTATTGCGTCTGGTTACCTAGCCCTACACAGTTTATGGTTGTGCTGGTAGCACATTGTCCAGTGCAGGTTCTGGAGTGTATGCCGGAGGGCAGCGGCCGTCTTTGCCGGTTGCTTCCCTGTGTCTGTTACTAATGGTTGGGTGTAAGGTGCCTTGGTGCCGACAGGCAGTGTGTTTGGCAGGGCTGCCAGGAGCGGCTGCGGTAGGAATTCTTGAGTGTTGTAACCACCTTCCGGTGGGTCGTGGTACCACACTTGCTTACGATCAGTCTGCCAATCGGTAGAACCTATAGTGAGGATATGTTGGAGTATTAGAAAACTCTACCAGAAAACTTAACCTAAATACCTAGTTTTTGTAGGAGAATTGGAATTCTCTGAGTATCCGAACGTGCGGTTCTACCGTGGGAGGCCGCCCACCTCCCTTGCGCAAGGTGTGGGCCTTGTCAAAAGTGGGGATTATTGAGAAGCGGAAGTGGAGGCAAGACGGACCGGAAGTGACATGAGGATGAAGAGACGGGGTTTGTGATTGGTTGTTTTTTTTTGAATAGGGGTCGGTCCATATCTTCCCACACAATCCAAAGTTACGCCCACAACCTCGGAAGACAACGAAAAATTATTCTGCCCAATCTGACACGCCTCATTTCACAGTCGATAAACTCAACATACCATTCGTTTCCCACCAATCAGGTCTTCGAAGAGCTTATTTGCCACCTTTCACTCAATGAACCGGTTCACCAAGCTTTGCTCAACCTATCCCTTCTTCCACGCAACATCATCCGTCAGTTTGCAACGAACCTCCAATGAAGAAACCAACAGTCCCTACCTTTCTCCCAACAACGAATGGCCACTGGCTGTGGCGACATCTAGTGAGAAAAAGGCGAACTTTGGTCCCTCTTTTCTCACCAACCTCGTTTTTTTTTTAGGGGGGGGGGGCACTTTGCTATTCGCCACTGACAAACGCATCGCAAAATGATGGCCAAGATATGTGGTGGACTGGTACACAAGACATCAGGAAGAAACGTAGAACTTGCTGGCAACTTATCAACCGTCCCCACATAGGTCGAAATATGTACGTGTGCAGGGATAATGTCGGGTGCAAAATACTGATCAAAATCATGCCTGCCAGGTACACAGATCCTGTGACTTATAACCGTATGCTGTGCTTCATCTGTCTTATAAGTAAAGCTCAATGGTTGAAGATTTGTGATACACACATCTGCCAAGAGAACCAAACAAATGTGAGCTAAAAGAGAAAGGAGAAACTTGTTAAACTCACTAATCAGGCAATGAAAACAACCAACAACACAGAAAAAGGAAAAGAAATCCCCAAAATACAAAGAATCACCCCCTCCCTCCAGTTCTCCTTTTGTGGGATCACTTTGACATTCATATGCAACATCCAGATCTTTGGTCTCCTCTTTGCTAAGAACTTCATCTTTTAAGCCAAGCTCATCAACTCAACTCCACAAGACGCAAACACGCCCATAATCATGGAAATATTGGTAACATCAAACACAACGGAGAAGGATGACTCTCCTCCTGCTCCGCCATCTGAAAACACCAACGCAGTCAAATTAATAAGATTTGATAGCTTCAACCCCAATCAAATCTACAAGGTTCTCAAGGTCGACACTTCACATTACTTGACACTATCGTTAACCTTCGGGCTGATTCCGAGCTCAACGCAACACCAGCAAAATCATCCAACTTACCACCTACCTTTTAATAGATTAAAAATCATTACAGAAAATCATCAGAAAAGATCTGCACCTCTCCAAGCGTAAAGTGGAACAACTTAAAAAGAACCTCGAGCCAGTAAACAGTTTATCTCCAATCCCTCAAATGAAGCAGCAAATCAAAAAGCTCAAAACAGGGAACTTCACAAAGATAACTCTTTCCTACAAAGCCAAATAACAAACTTGAACTAAAACTTGCTTCAGAAAGTGAAATTTCTATCTCCTCTAGACAATAGTGTCCAGTGTCTATGGCGTCTATCGACACCAGTCGTTCAATCACTAAACCAATCCCCACGTATAAGCCAGCAACCATTTCACTGGAAAAAAACCCACAACTCGCCTTGAAGCTGCAACCTCACACTCAAGATCAGCGCACCATCCCAATGCTGAGAACATCTTAATCTATTGGGCCAAAGCAACCACATCTTTTCCTCCGGATAAATTTGTCACTCCATCTGGCAATTTGACAGTGACTAAATTTTCAAACCACTCCACCCTGCACTCCTTCCATGTACCGAAACACAAAAATGGGAGCTCCCCTGCATCAACTGCCGCTGTAAAGCAATGGGTCACTTGTTTGGGTTCCGACTACGGAAATAGACCAACTTCACTTTTCAACTAAACCATCAACAACGTGCAGCTTCGTCGAGCAACAGAACCTTTTTTCCTTTCATCAAAAAATTATAATTTCTAATGTGTCTTAATTTCATCGTCGTCTGCGAAAAAAAAAGAAGAAAAATCTCTATTGGTCATCATGATAACTGTGCTCCATTAAAAATTATAGATTTTTCCTCTTCTTTTCCTCTTCAAAGCAACAACATCTGGAAATCGTAACAAAATGATCAACAACACGGAAGGAACAGGGCCTTGTCTCCTCGACATAACCATTAGGACACAAATATAAAAAAAAAAAACAACATAAGACAGAAGACCAACAACAACCCAAAAAAGGCAGCACAGGAAAGAGAAATTCAAGAAATCAACAATTCACACAAGAAGGGAAAGAAGAGAGAAAATTACCACATCACCATCAACTTGGAAATCATTTCATGATCCACCCATCCACACCAACCAAACACGTAAGGTTTCGTCGGACCCCAGACTCTGACGCACCCCTCTCTCCTTACCCCAACTGAACAAATGTGTAATAAAAAAAAATCAGGGGAGCTCCCAAATCAGTAAAGATCATTTTGAAATCAAACCATTTTACTGCCAAAAAAAAATAAAAAATACTTTTCAAATTCTATTGCCTATGAAAATATACATTACCTTTACCCTCCCTACCTCCCTTCTTGAGTCACCACCTTGATATATCGAGGAGAACAAAAGATGCTAACCTTTCGTGGCTGGCCTTTTTATAGAGGAGTGCGCATGCACACTTGGGTTACCGAGCTGGCTGGATCAAAACAATTTAAGAACATTATTACGAGACCGAAATGCAAAACCTGACAGGTAAGTTATATTTTCATAAGCAATAGAAACAAAAAATAGCCGGTGGCACCCAGCACTTTTGGGTTTTTTTTGGACCTTCTTTTGGTTTTCGGTAAATAACTTAAGAAGAATAGCTGAAACTATCAATTTAAAATTAGCACCATTCAAAAGCTCTCGAAAATACTTAAAATTAATAAAGTATGTATTTGAACGTTAAAATCTCCACTTTGGCAAAATTTTGAAAAATGGCATTTTGCTGATGTTGCATGCTGATAACATGGTATCGGTGCAGCCTTGGAAATAATCTTTTGACCAGAATTTATAGCAAACAAATAACAAACTAACAGTCACGGCAAATTTTGGTAAAGACTTGTGATTTTTTTTTTTTCAGGTGACTGAAGTGTATTCGATGCTGAAAAAAGTAGAAGTATTGAATTCAAGGTTGCCAGAAATTGTGGAGCGCATGATAGCACTTCGCGATCTGCATGAACAAGGTACGTTTTACAACTTGCTACTTTTACCCCGGGAAAAAAAAATTCACTTAGGCCCATCTGTAACGTGATTGTTAAAGCATGATACAATTAAAGTTGGGGGGGGGGGAGAGCATCTACAGCAGTCTGCAGTTTTTTGTTACACCAATTTTTAGTTTACCATCCGTAGTTTAAGGAAGCAGCACAGCCATTGAATGAGCTTGATAACTCCTAATATTTTACCTGTTTAGTAAAAGAGCTTTGCATACAGTGAAGACTTGCGTGGCACATCATTTTATACGCTATTAATGCATACTTTCCTAAACTAATCGGACAGGTGAGTGGCGAAGCAAATTACCGCTTCCATCCAAAGCTATCCACTCTTGGTGCATAGAGCATGCTTCAGTGTATGTGCACCATTATGCGCTGTTAAAGGCTTTACTTGGCAGTTTTTATTTAAATTCTTAGGAATGAATGCATTTCTTATAGTCAAGTGGATTTTGTTACCTCCTTTTAACTGAGTGGGAATGTCATGAGTCTCACCTATTAAGTACATAAATATTCCCACGGGCGAAGTAAAACTAAATGTCCGGCATCTCAAGTCTGTGAATTCATTGGAACAATCGCGCTGATGAACTGACAAGTCTGACGCTTCCGTTAGCAGTGATGTCACGTTGAGCAGGGTTAAACAATATTGGAGTCTTGGAAAAAATAGTGCAAATAGGGGCCACTTCTGGATTCTAAATCAAAATTTGATTTCGAAAAAGTGGGTCCCAATTTTAGAAATTTTTTGCAAATAAATACTTGGAAAAAATGTTTATTTTCGTTCAGTGTAACCATGATATTGTATGCATTACGGATTACCCGAAAATGTCATGAAATAAACTGTTCGATATGTTACTGTGAAAGTGTTCATCACATTTTGAGTCATAATTCGGAGAATTACGAATATATTCACCGCTCATTTTCATGAGGAAGAAAATGAGCGGTGAATATATTCGTAAATCTCCGAACCCCAAAATGTCCAAATGTTGTTAATAAAAAATTAAAAGAGGATCCAGATTTCTGGATCGAACGTACGAATATGAGTTGAATGATGTGATCCCCATGTTCACCTTTTTTCAGGCCCTGTGAACAAAAATATAAATAAGTCTTAGCACTGGGAAGGGACAGAGACAATGTTGAATGAAACGGGAAGTTTTGATAATCCAAAATGACTTCCAAACTGGCAACCACCGGTAAACTGCGGTTACAATGGTATTAAAAATTGGCATTTTTACTTTGAGGTTTCATGTTTAGAGGTAAAAAGTCAAGTCATAACTATTTTGATAAATGTCGGCGAATTTTCAATCCCGGTCACGGCTCTTCTTCCGGCCAAAAAAATATTCACATAATATTTACGCAACGTCCTGAACACACACTTGACTACATAGAAGCTTCTTCAACTGTGCAGTGTTCGTTTGGTTTTTGAAATTTTATTGCTTTATTGCCCTTGTTGTGATTGGGCTGGTTTGGTTTTTGTGTGTCTCGCTGCTATGGTTTTGTGGGTGACGAGAAGGAGAGTCTTGATTTGGCCGAAGGCATATTTAGTTAGGTTGCATGGTGGGGGATTTTGTGTGGAAATTGTGAGCGATTCGAGTGCAAGTGTTGGGTACACTTTCTTCTCGAAAAATAAAATTTCAGTATATCGAAATTTGGGTTGTGTCCAGTATCAACGTGGTTAATAGTTTAGATCGAACTGTTGAACAGCAGCTTTGTGTTGACGAGGCATTTTATGTGCCCCTATGTAGGTAGTAAGGCATTTTAGGCACAGAATCCTATAAACAACATTGGATCTCAAGGCTGTTGGAATGGGTTTCGATGGTGGTCTGAGGAGGGTTTTGATGTTAGAGGGTGTCAAAATGTGATATAAATGTTTGTTTCTCTAAGAATGTGGCGGATGGGTTCAGATACTGACTGGAGACACGGGATGGTGATGGTTTTTATGTGTGCTTCAGGCTCCTCAATAGTTTTGTGTTTGCGTTTTAGGGATGGTGGAAAAACTGTCTGGGTAGTGCTTGAGTTTGAATTTCTTCTTGGTTTGCGAAGAAGCATAACAGTGTGTGTCGAATTCCATGAATCGAATTTTGACCCGTTTCAACTTGTTAAAAACGGCTTGTTTGATAGGTTATGTCTAGCAAACAAGCCATTTATAACAACGAATTGCAACTGGCCAAAATTCGATCCATGGAATTTGATTAAGGCTGTGCCGGTGCCGATACTGGTACCGGGACCGGCTGCCGGTACCACTGGTACCGGTATCGGACCGGCACCGGGTTAAGAAGTACCGGGAAAAGTACCGGAATCTGCTTATTTTTTCCAGCATCGGCGTTTTCGTACATTAATATTATGACATCTTCTTCCCAACGCTAATAAAAATTAAGCAACTTTTAAATAAATAATCTGCTACGTCTTACTTTGGATTCGCGATCCAAATTAACTTTGCATACCGCTAAAAATGCCTCCCGTAACGATTAGGCCTAACGGACTAGCGCGCGCGTTTCTCTCTGATAAAACACAAGCAGCCAGTTTCTCAAGGTCACGGCAGGACCGCACTTTCAGCTCTCGGCAAAGTGGTTGGGTAAAATACTTTCATTCTCATTCAACATTTCGGAAGATCGCTTTTATTATTCCATTAGTTAAAAGATTATTTAAGTCAAGTTAATTGTATAATTAAAACCAAAAATTATTCGAATTTCGTATCTAAGTGAAATTCTGCTGACAAAAACCGGAAATGAAATGACGCATTGGCGTTGCGTTAGGCTTAACTTAACATCGTGGTATCGTTTTTCACTCTCGGTTTCGCAGTTTCCCGTGATAGTTAAGACTTCGGCCGTTGTTTAGCAGCAGATTCCTGTAACATCTTTGGCAAAGAAAACGCATAATGCCACCAAAGACGTTAGGTATTCCGAAATATTTTGTGGTGTGCGACGAAAAAGCAAATGCAAACCTGTGCAACTCCGAAGTAGCGCGTGGAGAAAATGATTCCCATTCGTACGGAGCAAGCAATTTGCGTAACCGTCTAAAACAACTGAATAGATGAAAAAAGGCAATGTTTGTTTTTGTGTCTAAAAATAAAATAAATTAACTACAGTATGCAAAACGTTTTTTTCTGTAGGCCCATCTACCACAAAATGTGTAAAAATTATGAAAAAGGGGAAAAAAAGCTTCATCTCGTCGATTTTTCAACTTTAGTTTTCCCGAGAAACATTTTTTTTTTTAACTTTGCATGGCCTAACGAGCCTGTAATATTTTATATTTGTGTACCCAACAACCTACTTAGTAAATGTACACAGAATGTTTTAAAGCTTCCCAGTAAACATGCACAAAGTGTATAGATTACATTCAGTGTGTTATTAGCCTACAAGATTTTTAGTAGCCTAGGTCTACAATATTTTATGTATAGTCTATAAAAGTATTTAATACAATATTTTGAAATTGTTTAGCCTAAACTAAGACAGTAAAGTATAGGCCTATAATTTATAGTTAGCACTGAAAAAAAATTAAATGATTTCTTTGAGCTATAAGGTGTTCGGCCAATAATTCTTTTGTAAAAGTGTTAGGTAAGGTTTGTTACACCATTAAATTCTTGACACATTGACACGTTCTGTATTATTTATTAAGTTATCTTTCGATATCGGCATTGGCACCGGCATGGGCACAGTATCGGCATATGACCAAGAGTACCGGAATCGGAATCGGGTAAACGAGCACCGGTATCGAACCGGTATCGGGAAAAGTGGCACCGGCACAGCCTTAAATTTGATACACTCAGTTACGCTACTTCGCAAACCAAGAAGAAATTCAAACTCAACCACTACCCAGACAGTTTTCCACCACCCCGGGCGGTTCGCACCTGGTCTGCAACCTTAGATCACTCAATCAGTTCATCACAAACCTTTATTTTCAAATGGAAACAGTCTCATCAATACGGGATTCCCTACTCCCCAATGACTGGACAGTTTCGTTGGACCTAGCCGACGCTTGCCTTCACATTCCCCTTCATGCCTCTGTCCGCCACCTATTTAGTTTTCTTCACGACGGAACCGTCTACGAGTTCATGTGCCTTCCGTTCGGCTTAAACGCCGCTCCCTGGATCTTTAGTGTTGCGTCCAGTACTCGCACATACGCACCAACAAGGCGTTCATATCCATGCCTCCCTCGACGATAGCCTTCTACCTCACTCCGATCCTCCCCAACAACGTTCACATCGTCATGTCTCTTTTTCATCAACTGGGACTAGACATCAACTTCGTCAAATCAAGACGGCAGCCAGCCCAGTCCTTCATTTTTCTCGGTGTATTCTTCAATCTCAAACAGGCAACAGTCATGCCATCCCCGGAAAGGATAAAGGCCCATCTGTCTGCCCTATGAACCTTCCTTCACCAGTCTCTTCACACCTTTCGTGACCTTGCGTCAGTCATCGACATCGTCGACTCGTTTGCGGACCTAGTCCCATACGGCAGATGGATGGCCCGACCACTCCACCATTAACAATTAGATCAATATGGCAATCCACGACAAGCCATGTCTTTGCCACCTCGAAGGATCGATCCCTCCTTCCCATTCATTGGTGGATGAACATCACCAATCTCGCTGCTTCGGTTCCCCTCCACAAGCCGATTTCCCCAAATCCATCTGTTCACAGACGTATCTTCGACGGGATGCATGGGGTGCCCACATTAGCTGCATGACAACATCCGGCACTTGGGAAATCGAATCGACCGATCACATAAATCTCCTGGAGTTACGTGCAGTTCTCAATGGCCTACAACACTTTCAACACTACATCATGAACCATGTGGTCCAAGTTCACATCGACAACATCACTGCTGTTGTATACCTGTGAAAAGGAGGTGGGACACGATCCCCGTCTCTCCATCACGTCACATCCAAAATCTTTCAATTTTGCATCCAGCACCAAATCTGTCTGCTCCCACTCCACATTCCCGGCAACCTGAACGTGATTGCCGATTCCCTATTACGATCTGCCCCACTAGCCAGCGAATGGACACTTTACCAGACCATTTGCACTAGTCTGTTCAACATATGGGGTCGCCCGACGTTGGATCTATTCGCCACCAGACTTCCCCTCTTTGTCAGTCCGCTCACCGATCCCCGACCATGGGCAGTAGACGCCCTCACTCTCAATTGGAATCACCTGTTCGCCTACGCCTTTCTTCCTCCACGACTGCTGCCACTAGTGCTTCGCAAAATTGCCAACTCCAACGGCCGGTTCCTAATCATAGCCCCGGACTGGCCAGTAGCAGCCTGGTTCCCGTTACTCCTGGACCTCCTCATCGACCTACCTCGGTCGTTGCTAATACCGAATGTAATACTCTCTCAGGCCATGGGATTGATCCCTCATGCGAACCCTCAAGCACTTTGGCTTCACGGGTGGCTACTATCATCCAACTCCTTCGAACGTCAGGCATTTTTGAAGATGAGGCCATCCGCATTGCCTCTCGTGCCATCCGCACCTCTACCAAAAAAATTTATGACAGCCACTGGCGATGCTGGCTTCGTTGGTGTATCAAAGAACAAGTTAATCCCGCCGATCCCCCTATGCCTGAATTGCTCCGATTTCTAACGTCGTTATTCAAGAGCGGTTTAAGAGGATCCTCGTTTACCGATCCGCCCTTAATGCTGTTTTCAGGGATCCAGGGAAGACTGAGCTTCTTACTGATTACCGAATCTCCTCCCTAATCCACTCCTTTCAGATGAATAGACCACGATTGCGCCGACAGTTTCCCGATTGGGACCTGTCTATTGTCCTATCCGCCTTATTATCCCCTCCGTATGAGCTCATGGGATCTTCTCAACTTAGCCATCTCACCAGAAAAACTATGTTCCTGGTAGCCCTGGCTGCTTGTCTTCGCTGTGGGGAACTTCAGGCTTTATCCGCCACCGCCTCCGATTGTTTTTTCCTAGCGACTATACCCGTGTTACCCTGACTCTATGTGCTTCTTTTCGGGCAAAAACACAAAAACCTTCCGAACTTACTAAATCTTTCATCATTCCCTCTCTCTCTAAAATTTTGGGTAATGACCAAGAGAGCCTTATGTCATGTGCGAGCAATCCGCTTCTACCTCAATGCGTCCAAACCAATTCGAAAAGACCGAACCCAGCTGTTCATTCCTTTCAACAATAAAACTGGCATAACTTCCAATCGCATGATTGCCACCTGGCTCAAAACTGTCATCGTACATACTTATGAGGCCCTGGATATTACCTGCTCATCATAAGGAATTCGCGTAACAGCTCCACTTCCTGGGCACACTACAGCAACATACTGATTTCTGACATCATGCAAGCAGCATCTTGGCGTAACCCATCGGTTTTTACTTCTCATTACCCCCAGGATATGTCTCACCAAGCCGATGGACTTTAGTGCATTGGACCCCAACGTGTACTCTAACCCCTTTGTAGCGACCGGTTCCCCACACAGAAAAAAGGGAACTTGGTCAAATGGCACCCGCCGCCGTGACGAATTCTGTGGAATGCTTTAAAAAAAGGTAATGTATATTTTCACGGTAACTAGAAACATCAAAATACCAGTATTACCTGGTTGATTTTGGTTTCTATTGCCTCCTGAAAATATACATTACGTTGCTTCCCTCCCTCCTCGCCATCCAGGCACAACACTGCTCCGCTTCAGTTATATGTGAGGTTAGGTAGCGACGCGGAAGGATATCTTCGATTTAATTTCTCTAGATTAAACAGCATTTGGAGAAGAGAAATGCTTTAAAAAAGGTGATGTATATTTCAGGAGGGAATAGAACCAAAATCAACCAGGTAATACTGGTATTTTGATGTTTTTTGGGGGTTTGTTTTTTTAAGCTATGCGTGTATGTTTTATTAAGCTAATATGGGACCGTTAAGGTTAAAATGGTGTATTTAAATGTCAACATTAGAGTTTCCAAACCCGGCCCTAAAGGCCAAACCCGAGTTTTCAGGTTTGATAAATACAAAACCTGGGTTTTACACAAAATTGTGCAAGATGCAACGCGATTTCGTTAGTGTCACCTCGTAAAAGTACTACTATTAAGCTAACATTTTTGAAAGTAGGACCTCAGGATTTTCGTTTAAAATTAACTTGCATCACTTTCGGTAAACGACTAAAGGTTCACGTACGCAGTAACTTACTCACCAGCTGACTAGATGCAGCCTGCAGTTGGAACAGGAATAAACCAGCAACAGTGCTAGTTGCTACGACAGTAGAGGAATCGGGCAGCTTTCTTGCTTGTCCGAGCTCACATTCCCGGCCGGTGACCATGTAGGCCCAGCGTAGCTCACTCGAATCGCATTTTCTTTAACTAAAACGCCTCATAATGGAGCTAAAATGCGAAACTGGAGTGAAAGCGCTCCTAAAAGGCATAAAAACGTGTATATTTCACCACAATATTATACCTGAAAACCCGGGGTTTTCAAGGGCTGTAAATCGTCCGGGTACCCGGGATGGAAAAATATCTGTCGCATTAGGACAAAGGATAATTTTATTTGAGGGACCAAGATGAACGTTAAAAATATTGACACCCATGATTTAAGCATATGCCCACACTCACCTGTAAGCCTCTTTGATTGGCTGGCCTTCAAGTTTTGTATGTGTTTTGTACAAATGTCTTAAAATTTTAATTGTTCGTTGTGTCAGTTTAATGAATGAATGTTTGTTATTCAGCTCTGCAGTTCAGCAAAGCACTTACTCAGTTGGATGTGACACAACAGCAAATGCAAGCTGGTCTCCAAGACAACCAAAAAATTCTTCATGATGTAAGTAGAAGATGTATATGTCAAATTTCAGTACCGTAAATCGCGTATTAAACGTCCAGTTAATGCCCAGCCCCCTAAAATGTTTGAAGGTCAAAAATCGTGATATACTGTTGCTGACGCCCACCACTTAAAAATTATCGATTTTCTGTGGCAATTTTAATTAAAATCTTATTATATTTTAACGAAATCGTTTCATCCACGTAAATCTTTTTTTTCTGTGTCAAAATTAAGTAAAAGCTTCATAAATTTAACAAACTCTACTTTTAATCCAACACAGTTCACAGGAGCGTTTGTAATCACGGAAAAGCCGGAAATAATTAGGCCTAGCGATTGTTCATTGACGTGCGTGATCTGAATTCAGTCTAGCAAAAACACAATGCCTTTATTCTGATTTATTCACAAATTTAGTTTATTAGACGTCCTCCTTCCAATATCAAAACTAATTTATAATCGAACAAAAGTCACCAGAAAAACGTACACTTTCACAACAGAAGACACTCGCACTGTCTAGTAGCGAATTTTTGAACTATCTTCCTTAGGCCTTAAAGTTAGTTTGGACTCTGTTTACATCCCTGTTGTTTTCACCGTTATCGTCTGTTCGTTTGTTGCCATGCTCGAGACTTGGTGCGTTGCATAGCCTTCCGATTTCTGCAGGCCCATCACACGAGTTGTGTAGCCTCCCGATTTGTGCAGGCCGATCCGGCGAGCTTGCCACGTGAAGTCCCCACTTTCTAAACAACTGCCTGAAATGTTCCAGCTGATCAGATGTGAAACTCTCGGGGAATTCCTTTGGCTTCATGTTGACCAATGGAAATGGATTCGAGGCACCGGAGGTGTCCGTCTCGTGCCATGTTGGACTTTATGAATGTACTAGTGTCATGCCACCTTATCTTGTGCTAGTGTTGCACAGTATTAAGTTTTTGCAGGACGGTACGGTACGGTTCTGAAAACGGCGGTCTACGGTAATATCACGGTAATTTAGGAAATAATTTTGAGCTTTTATCCACTTTTGCGCTTTTGAGCACAAAAGAATCAAATATGGCTTTTGGCATTTAATTTTTTTTACTAAATAGCTGAACTTCGCCTTCATCTTGATGGGACGCTGCGACATCGACCATAAATACAAAATCGCTCGTACGCGCTTGTTACTGAAGAGCTCCTCCCTCTCCCCCCCCTGCCGCACTGTGGGCAAGCAGTGGGGTCGGATTTCACTCGCTCGTGCGAATTTCGCATGCACCTTCGTCAGCACCATAATCACGGTAATACCGTGGGGCTAAAAAAAGGAACGAAACTGAGACCGTAATTTATTTTTACTGTCAATACTGTGAGTACCGGTTTACCGTGCAACACTATCTTGTGCTTTGTCTCCATGCAACGCACTGCGATGCCGTTATCTTTGACTGCATTCCGAACATTTCCCATGTGTTGTGCAAGCCTCGTTCTTACTCCTTTTCTTGTCTCCCC
>JAHWFP010230514.1:75168-109714 GCA_023313725.1 Lithobius niger
GAGAGTGAAGCTGACTTACCTGGAAGGAGTGACTGGGCCAGTGCAAACCATCCTGAGGCAGCACGGCTTCAAGACCTACTTGAAGAACGTAGACGGACTTCGTAGGAGAATTGTTCATCGAAAAAAGAATGCAGTCCCACAAGGACGTGAGGCGCAAAATCCAATGATGAGAAAACTATGGGGTCGGTTGATAACACCAACGAGGGAGTGTATAGAATTCCATGCAATGACTGTGATGCTGTGTACATCGGGGAGACAAGAAAAGGAGTAAGAACGAGGCTTGCACAACACATGGGAAATGTTGGAATGCAGTCAAAGATAACGGCATCGCAGTGCATTGCATGGAGACAAAGCACAAGATAAAGTCCAACATGGCACGAGCCAGACACCTCCGGTGCCTCGAATCCATTGGTCAACATGAAGCCAAAGGAATTACTCTTATGAACGTTCAAGGCCCCTCCTACCCGAGAGTTTCACATCTGATCGGCTGGGAACATTCCAGGCAGTTGTGCTGAAAGTGGGGACTAAACGTGGCAAGCTCGCCGGATCGGCCTGCACAAATCGGGAAGCTATGCAACGCACCAAGTTTCGAGCATGGTAAAGAATGAGCAGACGATAACGGTGAAAACAACAGGGATGTAAACAGAGTCCAAACTAACTTTAAGGCCTTAGGAGGATAGTAGTTGACTATCGAAAATTCGCTAGACAGTGAGTGTCTTTCTGGTGACCTTTGTTCGTTTATAATGGAGTTTCACAGTACGAAATCTAACTATCGTTTTCGTAATTTGTAATCATCACCAACCTTCAAAAGAGGGCTGGGATGCGGATATCGGTAGATACGTTATTTGTACAGGAAGTTAGAGATGTGAAAATGCTGGAATGAATAATTATAGCAACGGCATCAGTAAATTTCGTAGTTACTGGGAGGCAGTGTTGGTTTTAAAATTCAAGTTTTGGGTTTTTTCTTTTAATAATTTCAGAATGGAATTGTGAGGACAAAAGGCTACCAGAAATAAAAATGTGTGTATTTTATTTCAGAGAAAATAAGTTTTCTAGTTAAATTATTGTGTCAAAGCAGATGAGATGTGCATGAATTTTTTGTTGCATTGTCAGTCTTGGTTTGACTCCTTCAATTTTCAAAGTATTTCCATATTCTTTGCCAATTTATTCCATTATTTTGTTTTTTTTTCTAGGTGCAGAGCCAATTTAGCAAGAACATGGATTCCATCAAGACTAATATTGCCAATTTAGATCAACGTCTTTCTACTCTCAAAAAGTGATTCATTTTATTGCCGTGGTGCTTGTATATTTAAGATTTTTCAATAAAATTAATTATGACCCATTTATTTCCAAGAGAGCATTTCCTACACTAACAGAATGTGTGGGGATGGCAATACTTCCCTAAAATCTTGGAGAAATTTGTTCAGAAGGCAAAGAAGAAATCAATAATGGGCCAATCATGTTGGAGCTTGGTCTTACAAGAGACAAGTAAAATGTATTTAAGGTGGTCCGAGTTCATATGAGTGAAAGGTGGTGAACGTGACTGGGTGCATGCTGCAAACTGCATGGCACCTTGTTGTGGAGCTGCTTAGCATAGCTACTATCTGCTACTGTGGTTCTGAAAGACAGTTTGTTGGTGAGAATCTCCAATTTTTACTTTGAGATGTTTCAGAAATGTCACTAAACTGTTAGTTTTATGTTCATTCTCAAAAGTAAATCGTGGATAACTGATCAGAATCTAAAGAAGAAAAATGTTCCTGAAGAAAACTAGGAAGGAACAGCTTCTTAAGGACACTTTGTCTTCGCCCCATTGTTAGGCTTCTTACCAGAGGAACAGTAAGCAACCATTGTGAGTTTCTCCACCACTGGCAGGAGAGAAAAAGAACCTAAGAGTGCATATTTCAGCACATTGTGCTACCCACAATGTTGTCCTGTGCTGAGTGACTTGGGCCATAAATGTTTTTGGGCACCACCCACATCCTACGAGATGCCCCACATTTTGGCTTTTTCTTCCAGTTTTCAATAAAAAATATTTATGCTCATCACGTGTTGTCAAGTTCGTCTTCTAGAATTAATTTTTATAAAAATTGCTGCGATTAACGAGCTCCCATTTTAACCTTTAGACTGGTACAAGACTAAGCTTTAGTAACATAATTCTATATGGCTTTAGTACCACTTGTAACAAGTTTAATGTATGTTATAAGTAGAGATTATGACTTTGTATTGACGTTAAGGATCTAGTGGGCATTTTTGTGTTCGTAAACAAAGTCCTCATCTCATCACCATTTTCAGTAAATAAATAAAATGTGCATGCCCCATCATCTTTGAGAAATTATTTACCAGAGAAACATTTCATTACTTTGTGGCCTTACTATCAAAAAGGACTTAAATCACTCCATCTTTGATTGGCGAATAACTGGCCCTGTTATTACTAAGGCTGTAGCGAAGGGACTTAACGAAAACATACCAATTTGTAGCAATTGGTAGCGCAATCTTCATTAATGGCACCTTAAAAAATTTACATAAGCCAAACAAATAGTTCGTTCTCAGACCCCAGCGCACCCATTTTTATTTTACTAGAAATACAAAGAAACTGCAAAGCAAAAATAGCAGCGGTAGATCAAAAAAGTTCCTCATGGTGAAGCATAAGTCATTAAATAACTTGGTCGACGTGTGGTAAGCAGAACTATAAGGTAAGGTAATTACCTAGGGCCACACAAAGTCAAAAAAAAAAAAGTTTCTCTGGCAAATAATTTCCAAAAGACGAGGCATGCAGATTTTATTTAATGAAAATGGTGATAAAGGGTGAGGAAACTTTTTTTTTTTTAGCAGAAAAAAGTTCTTTATGGTCAATATCAGGTCATAACCTCCTAAAAAGCTTCCAGTTGTATAAATATATTTAACATGATGTATGGCCATTTTAGAATGCAAGTCGTACACTATTTTTCGATGGTAAAACTCGCAGCCTGGAGTCCAAAATCTTCCATCTACAAGATGGACTTAAGACGTGCAAAGGGCGTGATGATTTTTTTTTTTTTTTTGGAAAATTGGGATAAAAAAGCCAAAATGCGGAGCAGTTTCTAGGGTGCAGGCGATGGTCTAAAATAGAAAGATTTAAGGCCACAAAAAAAAAAAATTAGTTGGTTCTCAGGCCCTGCCTGGTGGTCAAATTTCCCCGTTGTCATCGCTTTTTATTTGCTAGCGCAAGCTAAATTTATTACCGTACAAAGTAAACCAATTCAGTTACCTCTATACTAAATACTATTTAGCCCAACATCACAAAGAATCTGGAATCAGGAAGAACACAATACCACCTTCAGGAAAAATTTACCAGTCCAGCTTAAATTCCAAAAGTTCCCTCATTAAATTTTCAGTGAAAACAAGAGGTTTTCACCGAAAATTTAATGAGGGAACCTTTGGATTTAATCTGGACTGGTAAATTTTTCCTGAAGGTGGTATTGTGTTACTACTCTTCCTGAATCTTCCAGATTCTTTGTGATATTGACAATGAGCAGAGACACGTGTTTTCTGCAATTATATATTTCTAAATTTCCATTAAGTAGTTGATGCGTGGGTTACCACAGGAGTTCAATGAACCAACCTTAGTGTCGCAGAATTTGCAGAATCGAGGATTTTCTTGCAGAAAATTGCAGAATTGGGGTATTTTTTACTGAATTGCCAAATTTGAAAAAAAAAAAATTGATTTAATGCGGCATGAGTGTTATTTTTAAATGTGTACGAGGTGAACACATTTTGTAATTTCTACACAGGACAAGAAAGTACCTCAACTTGGTGCTCATTTTTCAAAATACCAAAAAGTAATGTATTATGGGTTCCATTTTACACCTAATTTGAGTCGCAGAATTTCAAAAATTGGACGCAGAATCGTTACTTTTTTGCTGCAGAAAGCATCGCAGAAATGGTCATTAATTTTTAGCGGAAAACACGGGTCTCTAACAATGAGCCACTGTAAACGGTTGTTGCAGATCTTTCGATTTAGCCCAACTTGGCATTCAATAATTGTACTATAATGTGAAGCTACCCACTTGCAGCTCTGTAAAATTAAAATTCAAGTATCTTCGGAAATTAAATACAGACGAGTTACTTCCAATAAAATAAAAAGCCTGGTTCCTTTTGAAATGAAAATATGCCCGAGAACCAAACATTTATTTTCACAGCCTAAAAAATAAAGTTCTGCCCACACAAATTACCTGTAAGTGGCCTTTAGAGTTTGTAATACAGACGGTTCCTTTGCAGCAAACCGAGTGATTACAAAAGTTCCTTATACAGAGTGTAAAAACCTGACAAATAAAATTGAACTACATTTGTATTTTGATTGTACTACGAGGAAAATGCAGAACTTTGCATGAACTGAGTTTTCCAGTGTTTGGTGAAAAAGGGAAAATTGCCGGCCGTCACTGACTGAATTCCATTAATTTAGCTAATAACGAAATAAACATTACCAATAAATTTAGCATTCTTGTTCTCGAATGCTTTTAACCTAGAGATAAAGACAAACCAGTCGGCTCGTAAGCCCAAAGTGCACATACGCGCTTCCCTCCTATAAAAGAGCTTGCAAGGTGAAGATGGCCCTCTCCATGTGTCGTGGTGGTGGTACACAGGAGGTAGGATGTGGGTACAGGTAATATTTCGTTAGCAATAGAAACGGAATTTAGCCGGTAGTGGCTGGTAATTCTCCCTTTCTATTGCTTACGATTGCCATTACCTATAAATTTAGCATTTACTGTAGACCTCGTCGGAAGTGGCGGTGGGAGGGTTACAAGCTGGTTCCCCTAAAACAGTCCGACATTTACACATTAATTTATAAAAAAAAAATTTGGTTCTCTTCTGATTTGGTGGCCCTGAAAAGGGCCGTTTGTAATTTTGATGATGTCATTGTAGTTTATGTCAGATGCCTCGTAAGCATTTAGAATGGCCATTTTAATCCAATTTGTTATCATTTCGGGTGTAGTTTTACCAAAACTCCCCTTGAATGGAATGAAGAGTTGATTCCCGCCCTTGCGGATTTCATTGCCGTCTGTTCTATCGAGGTACAAACGTAATGCTGGTACAGGGCAGAGAAGACTTCAGGTTCATTACCAGTAATATTTGAAAGTGCTGGAATGATTATGCATTTCGAGGACTCGTGTGGTTTTTCTCGAGTATTTGCTCTGAATGAAATCTGGGTACAAGATAGGCGGCCTTGAAGTCTTCGAATAAGGGTGTCATAAATTCTGTTGGTCGATTTCCTGATAGCTTTCTTGCGATTCTGATGGCTTGTTCAAGAATTCCTGCCTTTTAAATGAGTTCTATGATAGTAGCCACATGTATAGGTTAAGAGCGCTGGCGTTTGGGAGGAAAAAAAAGTGTCCTTTTTGTTGGACAAGTCGCCAGGAACATCTGGTAGATTTCTTGGGTCATTGATTAAAAATTTATAGTCAGGAACTTATGGTAGACTTCTTGGGTCATTGATTAAAAATTTATAAAGTTGAAGGAACCACAAGGCCGACAGTCAATTCGGAGTTATTAACAGGAAGAGGCCCTGGATTGATTCTATTTTCAGTAGAACCTAAGGCAGAAGCTTGAATGGTGGAATAGGGTAGCCGTGGAGGTTCTTCCACAGATTAAGAGCATCCACCACCCATGCTCGTTTGTCTGGGATTGGGTTTATGAAATGGGGAAGTCGGGCATTGGGGTCCCCTCTCCCAAAGGAGGCTTGTGGCGTCTGGAGAGGAGTTCGCAATGACATCTTTCCGGCATGTGGAGGGAAAAGGATCGTTGTCTTCATTAATATAAAGTTATGAACATTTCTGAAGTTACGTTGTAAAAGTTTCCTGGAGTTCTTTCCTCCTTCCTTCCGTAGATTCATTACAAGCGTTGTGTTGTCTAGTTGAACTTGAATAGTTTTCCCTGATGAGGTGGTGAAAGTGCTTTAGACCGTTGAGGACCGCTTTCACCTAGAGGATGTTTATGCGATCAGTTTCTGTCCATAGGCCGGAGGCTTCATGACCTTCGACATGTGCTCCCCAATCTTCTCTGTTAAGAGGTCTGGTTGAGGTTCGTGAAGAGGAACTGACTGAAAGAACAAAGACGTCCGACTACCACAGTGCAGTTTCGAAGGGGATGTGTGGTTTCTCCTGGTTGCAGGCACTGTCCCCAGGTGACGATGGTTGAAGGGTCTGGTCATCAATCTTCTGTAGGGGACGAGATTGCCATCGCATCCATCTTCCCAACTAGGCAGTTAAGTTCCGTGAAAATGTAGGAATCCTTTCTTAGGAAGGCTCTGGATCGAGATACCATTGTCTTCCAGTCAATCTATTGAAGGCATCACTGTTGCCGATGATAGGTTGAGCGAAGCCCTTAGGAAAACAAATTCTTAGGCTGGAATTGGTCTGGATTTCTTTTGTTTATGTTCGTTAGGGGTGTGTGAGTAGAATAATTTCAATTAAGAGTCGAGCCAAGTTTGCAACAGAAGAATCGAGTCTCGAGAAGAGTAAGAGTATTTGGTTAACACACTTTATTTTGCAAGGGGCTTTATTTGTTAGTGTAATAAGTAAAACGCTGCCTAACGAACTGCGTGAGTCAACATATACAACTGATTTTTCAGTTTTCAAGGTATAATTTTAAAATTGAAGGATCGGCAACCGCCGTTTACAGTGGCTTATTTTCAACATCACGAGGAATCGGGAAGAATAACACTATACCACCTTCAGAAAAATTTACCCATTCAGCATAAACGAAGTCCGGTGTTCGGTGTCCTGTGGCACCCCCTTCCCAGGCTATTCAACGCACGCATAGTTACCACACCCGCCAGAAGCACAGGAACCCAGCCGAGGCACTAGTTGTGAGTGCACAGTCTTCCCCACCCCCTTCCCTCCACCTGTAGAGCCCTTGCCACCACACTTGGGCCGAAGGAGTGTGGTCTACTGTGTCCCATGCGGCCAATGCAACGCCATCTACATTGGCGAGACCAAGAGACAGTTGCTCGAGAGGATAGGCGAACACATTGCAGCTGTAAAGAGGGGAGACATTCTCAGCGGAATCGCCCAGCATGTAAAACATCAGCAGCACCAGATTGCTTGGAATTCCATGGCAGTTTTGCTTTCCTCCATTCTCTCCAAGGAGGGCACCTGAGGGCCCTTGAATCTCTGGCCATTCTTCGTTTCAAGGGCAAGAAGGTTCCACTCATGAATCTGACTGGTGCCTCCCACGTGTTGATGGCACAATCAGGTTCTGATGTGAAGGCCAAGCTTGGCAAGCTGTGGGGCTTGAGTGCGTATTGTTTATAGATCAGTGGTTCTCTCACTCGTGCATCGTCTGCTCGATGGTAGCCAGAACCATGTAACTATCGTTTTTAAAATTGTGTACCTCATTGCGTTCTGATGAAGGTAAACGGCCTCTTGTTTTCACCGAAAATTTAATGAGGAAACTTTTGGTGTTTATGCTGAACTGGTAAATTTTCCTGAAGGTGGTATAGTGTTATTCTTCCTGAATCTTCGTAACTTTAAATTGGCTTGAGCTAGTGGCTTTTAATTTACGCCACTTGAAAGCTCTCGTCCAGACGATTAAATTGGTATATTTGAACATCAAAATCGGTCAAAAATTGCTGAAGTTATCGCATTTTCACCGGATTCGAGTTTTCCGAGTATGGATGCAAGCGACGAGTATCACTAAAGTCACTCATTTTCCGCGGCCAATAATTTAATTTTTTCGGCGGACTTCTGCGGCAACCATTATATGGGTTTCCACGACTTTCCGCGGCAATAAAATTACGTTTCCACGACATTTCGTGCCCCCCTCCCTTAAAAAAAAATTGATTATTTTTTCTTAACTTAGCCTTCATCTACGCCTACTTCATAAGTCATGGTCGAGACTTACAAGTTTCCACAATTGGACTATATCAATTTTTGCAAGATTAAATATTTCCTTAGTACCTCACTCCGTGGGTGACGGAAAAAAACCAACTCGCTCTATGACCGACGACAATTTTTTCTAACTCCCTGCTTAAAAGGTTAACCAAACCTATAAATTTGGTAAAAAACCGTGCTATTTGGGGGAAATAATTGATTTCCGCGGTCGTCGGTGGAAACTTTAATGACCCTAAAAATAATAATCCCGTACCACTGAAAATAAACTTAGTCAGAAGCTTAATTTAGGATCCGCGATTTTTGGCTAATCGTGGAATCGCGTATTATGAGCTACTCTAAGTATCACCCATCCCTAATGGTTGTGGAATGCAGGTTACTAATGAGAAAGCGAGGCATTGATTTCTTATTAGACAATTGCCTAGGTAGGCTTTTCCAAGAATTTGCCATTGGTGCAAGGCAGCTAGAATGAGAACAAGTGAAGATTCGAGAGGGAAGGTATTGGAACTCTAAAAAAATACTCTTGTCGTACATGAACAGGGTTCGTGCACAAGAGATGAAACCATTTTCAAGGCCTCTTTAAGGCTTTTCAAGGCCAACTAAGCCAATTTCAAGCCGTTTTGCACACCAAATTGTTAAAAAAATGTTCCTTAAAATAAATTCATTCTTTTTGCTAGCTTTAATTGAATAAACATCCATTTAAAAGTTATTTATTTTGCCCCCATCGTTGGACAAGTTGCCTTTCCAATACCGCACTTGTACATGAATACGAACGAAGATACGTCGTATCGTTAACAGTAGATAAGCATTAGGACGACGAACTATTTTATTTATTTATGAATTTAAACATAAATTAACGGTATTTCATCAAACAAAGTACGCTAACAAAATTCAAGGCTCTTTCAAAAAAAATGCTAATTTCATTGCTTTTCAAGCCTGGAATTTTTGGTTTCGAAATTTAAGGCTTTTTAAGAAATTCAAAGCCGTGTACGAACCCTGCATGATGCTTAACAGATGGCATACCAAATCAGTGCGTGAATTTAAGAAAATCTTCTACCGAACACTGGTCTAGCACCTGTTTAAAAATGCCCAGAAAATTTACCGATCCAAAAAAGTTACTATTTTTTTATTTTACAATTCTAATATGCAATTCTGATACACAATGGCTTACAGATAATTTACTTACACAGAGCCTGTTGGTACCAACCTATTATTCTTACCCTACTCCAGTTCCCAAAGTTCTTTCAGTTTTATTTAATGAAATAACTAGCTAAAACTGATAATCTGACAAATGTGTCCGAATCAGATTCACTATCACAAAAAAAGAACAAGAAAGTCGAGCTAATATTGCTTTAACACCAGTGTTGCCACAGCTAGCTCGAAAATAAATGCAGCAGACTCTGCTTGCAGTTTAGGTTTGTTGCACGTGCGAAGAGATGTCGACAAACGACGTCAATGCTTGTTTACAAAAGTACCCGTGTACGATCACAGCACCAGCTGGTCATCGCCACTCCTCGTTTTTAGGCATCTTTTAATTAATAATTACTGCAAATCGTAACATCGGCACATGACGAAAAGCGCTGGTGCTGGCATCGGAATCGAGTAAACTGGCACTGGTATCGAACCAGTATCGGGGAAAGTAGCACCGGCACGACCTTAATATAGCCTTGATACGATTAGAAAACGAGCTCATTTAAGGTAAGATTTAACTGATCCGAAGTCAAAACAAAGGAACACAAATATACTTTCCTGTACCGTTTAGTCCATGTGATACTCTATCACTGTATTCACGTTTACTTTAGAACACGATAGGTACTCTATCACTGTATTCACGTTTACTAAGGCTGTACCGATACCACATATCTGTTAAACCGATGCCGATACTGTTTTAATTCAAGACGAGACTTCATGTTGCACTGTTATTTTTGGAATCGTGACCGTCTGAAGGCAGGGAACACAAAGTTCTCGATGCAGATAATGATTTTATTCAGGTTGAAACTTTGTGTTGCACTTCAATTTCCAAACTGTGGCAGACAGGAAACATGAAACTCTACATCATCAAGGGTGAAGTGTGGTATCTGCAAAGGAATCTCTAAGAAATACCGATTCCGATACATTGAATATCTGCAGATTTACCGATACGGTATCTGCATCTGTAGAGCCTTAACGTTTACTTTAGAACGCGATAGGTTGGATTGGCGCATTCTACTTGGCTAAACGACATCGCTGAAAAATAAAAACCATAGTCACAGTACAGACCTACAGATTAATTCAGGGTTCGTGCTACTCCAGGTTGAAAACGTGGGAATGTTGAAAATAAAAAAAAAAGAAGAAGAAAATACCAGCCCTCATCAATACCAGGCATCATAAATAAGGCTGGAAAGGAGACGACATTGAATCTGAAAAATGTGGCCCCAAAAGTAGGCTAGCCTATATTATAAACCATATTATTCTTGCAATAATTTTGAAAGTTGGGCTATGGTTTTAATTTCAATTACGTGTCTAATGGTTGAATACAGCAGTAAAGTTTCATGTGGACTAAACAGTACAGGAACACAGCAGGATATGAAACCGTATAGATTGTGTTCCTTTGCTTTTTTGTCTTCGGATTAGTTATACCTTATCTTAAACATCGTTGTTTTATAATTCGTGATACTTCGACATACCAAGTTGGCATTCAGTACTATAGTTTGTTACACATTATGTTTTCAGAAAACTGACTGGATGACGACTTGTTTCCTTGCACTCAAGAGTACAAAACCATGTGGATATCACACTTGTAGACTTAACATAGTTACTGTTAGAGTTTACTGTTCTTGCACTCGTAGTGGAAGAAAACATGACGTCATACAGTTACTTTTCTGAAAACATAATGTGGAACATAGTATAGTTGCAAATGCAGAATTTTGTTTGCTTCGCTCGCTCTTCCAGTGCCAGTCTTTCTTTTGGAAGCTGTTTTTGTCCCTCACCATTTTATATTCAAGTTGGTTGCTTTTATTATACACATTGTACCTTATATGTAAGGAACACATAAATAAACAGTAATAAGTAATTGGTGACTGCTTTAATAGAATAGCTATGTAATTTCCAGAATCTGTTTATTACCGGTAACAATTATTTATGAACAATGTTTAGAAACGAAGCTTCTGGAAAAACCAGCGATTCTTCCCCGTCTTATACCTGAAACAAATAAAAAAAATCTAAGTGTTACATTGACGGCATTTCTTATGGCTAAATCCCACCAAAACAAGACGCAAATCTGAAGGGAAGCGCAAGAATTCCCACTGCAGTCCATAAAATAAATAGAAAAATTCACAATTCTTGTGCATGATGTCACCTTGGACTAACAACTGTCCGAGATGGACGAGTCACCTACCTTCACCGCCATACACAGCCGTGCGCCCGATACTGTTAGGAGACTGGCAGCGCGACCTTGTGTCATGTGAGATCGAACCTATCTCCAAATGTTTTCCCGGGTTTTTCCGTTTAACTCGCGTGACAAGAGAGGTTGTCTAAGGTGACACGCCACTGACGGACTTTACGGTAGCGCTGCTACCACAGCTGGAGAAGGTCGGAACACACTCAAGCGTACAGGTAGTCGTACGTGAATTGTCCACCTCGAAGAGAGTTGTTAGTCGAAGATGTCACGAACAGAATATCAGTTCATCAATACCCAGCAAATTTTACTTCTACTGTCTTCCAGGTTAGTTATTTGTTAACAGTAGTCCCGACCAAGTCCGGATAAAACCGGATCCGGCGCCGGATAATGCAGTATCCGGCAAGATCCGGATCCGGCAATTATATTGAGCCGGATACCGTTTGCAACAACCAAAACATTGTCGCCGTAAACATGTTCTTGCCTCGGTAAAATAATGTATTTTACTAAGCAATCTACGGGTATAAAAAATTGCGCAGACGTAATAATTACAATGTAAATTATTGCACAAAAATATACTTGGGACAACCGTATTAGGTTTTCAAAACTTAAAACAAAGGGTCCACTACCGCAGAAGCTCTGAGCAAGATGGCCGGCCTATCTAGATTCCGGCATGTGAAGTTTACATGGATAAGATTTTGGTTGCAGTTTCTGATGTCATGTAGTTAGGTTAGGTTAGATAATTTGGAAAAAACTGACATCACTTTCGAGAAACATCGACCTTAATTTACCCTTTACACCATGGAGATACTAGATAGTACAACCATCATCCACGTATACAGATCTATGGTGGACGCGCTTGGAGCCGCTGTGGAAGTGGCTCCAATTAAATAAATCCAAAATACGTGTGTCAAAGTACCTAATTCAGTCGGAATTACACCTCTGTTGTATGCAATGGCGGTTTTTCTTTCCAAATGGGACTTTGAATCCAGGTTGCGTCGGAAGTTTTAGAAACGGTTTTGAAGTGACGATAAATCGTGGTTTGGACGCCAAGGGGTTAAATTCGAAAAGTAAGACGGTTTAATAACGGCATCCAACACTAGCAAGAAATAATAGCATGAAAAACCAAAGATGACTTCCATGTTGCATGAGTCGAGACAGTTTTGTTCATAAAAAAATGAAACAAATAGATAAACTGCTTATGTAAAAAATCGCAACACTATTATTTTCATAGACGAAAGAAAGATCTCTATTGGGTGGTTCCGATAGGTGGGTTGTTATTGTCAGTTTTGTGTGGTTTTGTTGTTATTGTCAGTTAGGTTAGGTAAGTTTGAGGTTTTGCATTTCATACTGAGGTAGTTAACTAGTTGGGGTTTGGCATTTCATACTGGGGCAGTTAACTGGTTAGGTTATGTTAATCATGATTTAACGAGTTTCCGCAATTTGGGATCAATTTGTAGTGCATTCCGTGAAAATTAAAGGTAGGTTTTTTCTCTTTATTCGAATTTTGGGCCACGTGCGTAAAGGGAACATGGGAAGAAAACGGGCTCTCGTCCGATTTTTTTTTTTTTTTTTTTTATTGGCCTAAGAATTACCTGCTGAGTAATGTTTTCCTCTTCCATTTTTGGGGCAATCGCACCGTTTGGCTGTGGTGAAGGTCCGAAATCAGCACCGCGCCAGAAAGCATGAACTGGCGAAAGTCCGGCAAGTAAAATGCCAAACCCCAACCAGCTCATTACCTCAAGTGAAATGCCGAAGTCGGTTCCTAACCTAACCGACAACAAAACCACACGAAACTGACAATAACAACCCACCTATCTGAACTGTTTACGGGAAAAAAATATCAGCTGGGAACATGGAAAGAAAACGGCCTCTCGTCCGTCAGCGCAAAGAGTGCGGCTTTCAATAATTTCTGACGGCCAAACCTAGATCCGGAACCAGTCCGGCACTGACATCAACTTATCCGCAACCGACCCGACAAAACGGTATCCGGTCGATCCCTAGTTTAAAGTATATAACTCTTCCGCTTGTTTTGTTTTGAAATTTGTTGCGACTGTGGCCACCGGTATTTGTTCGCTTCGTTGCTCACAAAGATCATCGTACAGGACTTTTCACACGAGGTTAAGAATAGTTGGATCAGACGGCAATTGAATGTTCAACGTTTTGCCTTCTGTTTCTTGACTTAAAGAGCAATTCATTGCAGGCATCCTAGGATTTCTAGCTCTACAAATTAATGTGCTGGCATGCTCTCAAATTCTAATTAATCAGATGTTAGCGTCCAAGTAGTGAACTGTGACGCCATTTTCCACGTCCTTAACACGGATCGGCCGATAAAGTTTTTACCGACCCGATACCAATGAGTTTTGTAGTTTTTAACAAATAACTAACCCGGAAGCCTGAGGAAGACAGTATGAAGGAAATTTTATCTTATTTTCCTTCAGACCTGTCAAAAATTTGCTGGGTATTGATGAGCTAATTTCTATTGGTGAGATTAGGCGTAAAAATTATGAATTTTTCTGATGTACTTCAAGAAAATCTCATGGTTGATCAGCCAATGTGCCCCTACCTTTCCCATGAGTACATGTTGTCGTCGACGCTATAAGTGGTATGCTACAGTGCCTGGATATTTAGCTACCATAGCTGCAGCTTTCTAAACAAGTAGAGAGAAAACTAAAGGAAATAATCTCAGGGTTCGCACGGCTTCACAAATGCTAAATTTAAGACTTTTTAAGCCTTTTTAAGACACAGCAGACTGAAATTGAAGGCCAAATTTTAAATTGCGTTGTAAAATCATAATTGTATTAATCTAAGCGACTTTTTTAAAGTCAATTTATAAATTAGTAACTAATAACTTTAATATTTTAATAAATTAGGCTAGCAAAATTGATTCTTAAATGCTTCTTTGAAGGACACGTAAATCACGTTTTAATTAGGTGTTGTTCCATGTTAGTGTTTCGTGTTCGCGGGATAAGATAGATCCTTAAAATAATGTCAAAGTCAACCCTAGTTAATTTTGAAATTTTTCTAAATATTACGGGGCAATTTTCGATGGGGCATATCAGTTAAAGGCTGTAGCTAAACATTTCACCGGGAAAGGGGGGGGGGGGGAAGAGCAAAACTCGTTTTCTCCCCCCCCCCCACTAAATATATTTTCGCTAATCAATAAGTGAAACTTCGACGTCATCAAACCAGTTTCAAAACAGGAGAGGTAGTCACTTCACTTCTCTGCATCCAAATTAAAAAAAAAATCCAGATACTCCCTCCAATTAAACAGTCACTAATTAGTTCAAAAATTATGTGATAATGACTGTGCACACTACAACAAAAGTTTCCTAATTTCTAAACGAACTTTTTACGATCGTTTTACAAAGCTAGATTTGCTGAAGTTAGGATTTCAGTGTCCACTGACTTAAGAAAATAAATAAAATATAAACCTACAAGCCAATAAAATCTGCCAGCAGTTGTAAGTTACTTATGGCTTTATTCGAATGGTATAGAATTTAAAGTAAGGATTTTTGAAGTACCAAGTACAGTACTGCATATTTACAACGAATTTGTTACCTACAGGGTTCGCACAGCTTCACAAATGCTAAATTTAAGACTTTTTAAGCCTTTTTAAGACAAAGCACACTGAAATTTAAGGCCAAATTTTAAATTGCGTTGAAAATCATAATTGTATTAATCTATGCGATTTTTTAAAGTGAATTTATAAATTAGTGACTAATAACTTTAATATTTTAATAAATATTTGAAGGTCACGTAAAGTTTAATTAGGTGTTGTTCCATGTTAGTGTTTCGTGTTCGTAGGGCAGGATGGATCCTTGAAATAATGTCAAAGTCAGCTGTCGTTAATATTGAAATTTATTTTATATTACGGGGCAATGGGTGGGGCATTTGAAAGATCACTGCCCCCCCCCCCCCCCCCAAACATGCAACTATCAGTAAATAGCCACAGCTAAAACATTTTGTGTGAGGGGGAGCATAACTCACTTTTACCTATCCCCCCCCAAAAAAAATATATATTTTCGTTAATTCATAAGTGAAAACTTCTACGTCGCCAAACCAGGAGAGATAGTCACTACCCTGTATCCAAATAAAAAAAACCTCCATCGAGATACTTCTTCCAGTTAGCAGTCACCAGTTAGTTCAATAATTATGTGGTATTGACTGCGCACACTACAACACAAAAGTTTCCTAATTTCTAAACGAACTTGCCGATAGTTTTGCAAAGATAGATTTGCCGAAGTTTGGATTCCAGTGTCCACTCACTTAAGATAAAATAAAAATTTGAACCTATATGCCAATAAAAAATGCCAGCAGTTGTAAGTTACTTACGGCTTTATTCGAATGGTATGGAAATTAAAGTAAAGATTTTTTAAGGATCAAGTACAGTACTGCACATTTACGACGAATTTTTTTCTAGTGCCTTAGAAATACTTCAGCATCAGCACGGTGGGCGAACCAGCGGTATGAAGCCCCATGGCCGGAAAGAAGCATGATTCAAACCAAAAGTAAACCATTGGCTGTTATACCAATTACCGCATTAAAAAAAAAGTCTATAAAAGCAAGTTACAAATGAATATTCCACTTTTTAAAATAAAAATTATGTCTACTATCCAAATTAATTGTGACGATAGGGGTTCTGCAAATTCTGCCTAAACATTTGATTTTGTCACTTTCCTATGTGACCGGACAAGTCCATTATGCCATTGAGGGAAGTAAGGAGGGAAAGTTAAAAATAGACTCCACTAAGGTAGCGTTGTGACAGACGGGCTCAGAGCTACGATGCAACCCAGCGGCCGACAGAAAATTCTTAATAACGCGATAATTGAAGTTTAATAGGAAATCCAACAATTAGTTTATTATTATAGTACATACACAATGACATTTAATACAGTAAACTCTTTGAATTCCAGACTTTTTAAGACCAATAAACGACAATGCTGAAATCCCAGACTTTTTAAGGCCTTAAATTTTGACCTTTAAAATCGAGACTTTTTAAGGAATTTAAAACTTGTGCGAACCCTGTACCAGTGCATAAGAATACTTCAGCATCAGCACTGGCCAGAAAAAAGCAAGATGCAAACCAAAATATGCATTGGCTGTTGGACAAATTTCCACATTAAAAAAAAATAGTCGATAAACGCAAGTTACAAATGAATATTCCATTTAAAAAAAATAAAAACTACATCTACTATCCAAATTAATTGTGACGACGGGGGTTCTGCAAAATCTGCCAAAACTCTTAATTTTGATGCTTTCCGAAGTGACCGGACAAGTCCATTATGCCGGTGAGGGAAGTGAGGAGGGAAAGCTAAAAGTAGACGTCACTAAGGTAGCGTTGTGACAGACGGGCTCAAAGCTAAGACGCAATCCAGCAGCCGACAGAAAATTCTTAATTACGCGATAATTGAAGTTTAATAGCAAAGCCAACAAATAGGTTTATTAATTATAGTACATACACAATGACATTTAAACACAGTAAACTCTTTGAATTCCAGACTGTTTAAGACCAATCTACGACATTGCTGAAATCCCAGACTTTTTAAGGCCTTAAATTTAGTCCTTTTAAAATCAAGACTTAAGGAATTTAAGACTTGTGCGAACCATGTAATTGTGCTCATTTTCCAAATGAACATTATAAGACTAGGCTACTTGGGAGGCCACGCATCCTTTGTTAGCAAGGCTGGCAGGCAAGACGTTATTAGTGTTTGTTCGTGCACGAGAATTTTAAGAGAAAAGGTGGGAGCAGCAGGGGCTAACAATATAAAAAAGTTACAATGCTGCAACATGCAATAATGGTGCAACAAGGATGTGAAGCATACAAGAATGCATTACATCTTACTAGAACAAGATGTTTCAATGAATGGCATCGAGAAATTAATACTGTCGTTGCATCTTGTTTGCGTTAACGTTGCTGGCCAAGTTAAAAAGTTTAATCATTAGAAAGAAGATACACTTTACACAATACCATGGAAAACAAAAGTCCACCATCCTCAGAAGAACACATCAACAAAAACTACCAACTACACGTCGCAGCTGTTCGAAAGCGAGTCCACAGGCAAATCGGCCAACTGGACTCCAGTTGGCCGGTTTGCCTGTGGACACGCTTTCGAACAGCTTCGACATGTAGTTCATAATTTTTGTTGATGTGTTCTTCTGAGGATGGTGAACGTTTTATTCACGAAAATTTGGACTTTTGTGGACTTTTGTTTTCCATGTTATTGTGGTAAGGTGTATCTTCTTTCTAATGGCTTTTGGAAACCACAGTAGTCGCCGCTTGCCGGTTTTTGCTGAAAAAGTTTAATTCGATGTTGAGAACCAAAATGGAATGATCGTGGTTTTCCGGTTTAAACCACAAGGTGCTAAGCCAATATTTTGCGGCCTTCAGCCAACATGACTGAATAACTTATTTTAATTACAGTAAATAATGGAGTTCTTTGCGAAGAAAGATTACATTTCTAGAGACAATATGTCCAATGCGATTTACCCTCATTTTCAAAAAGTCAGATATTCGATCAGCACATTTTTGGCAGCTTTGGCTAGTTGATGGTATAACTGCTGTTTATCCGTCTTTAACAGGAACTAAGTTTAAATACGTTCTGTTTACAACATCACCGAAAAAACCGTTATTTCGGTCATTGTACTTTGGTTTTGAAAAAATACTTGCAGTGGAATATACTTCACCAAACTCGGTCCTAGTTTCAAGTCATAGAATCTTGCAACTTTTATAATAAAAAAATTAATAAATAAGAATTTGACCTATAATGGTCAGGAGAACGGAAGGGCCGGGGCCACTGACACAGATCCCGCAGAAAAGAAAAAGGGGGAAAAGGGGAAATGTGTAAGTTTGGTAATTTCTTTTTAAAAACTTATCAAGTGGATGTTCATCCAAGCGACGCTTAAATTCACTAACTGAGGGCGAATTGACAAAAGCTTCTGGAAGAGAATTCCAAGGTCCTATTACCCGAGACGCAAAGAAAAACTTTCTGCAGTCCGTCCGTGGAATGGGCATGCTCAATTTAAGGGAATGGCTGCGAGTTTTACTGTTACAGGCCAGTGTGAAGAAGGGAACATCGATAGAGAGCAACCCATGCAGAATTTTAAAGGTCAAAACAAGGTCAGCCTTCAGTCTCCGGAGTTCAAGGGGGTCAAGGCATGCCATAGATAACTGTGTGTTGGGAGAATGATTGCGGTACCCAGTAGACCATGAGTAAAAGAGCGTTGGGCGGCTTCAAGTTGGTCAATATCCTGCAAAAGGTAGGGTGACCAAACCGGACTCGCGTACTCGAGGATTGGCCGCACAAACACCTTGTAGGCCCAAATTTTAGTCACATTACTAGCAGATGTAAAGCAACGTAGGACGATTGCCAACCTACGGTAAGCCGAGGCTGAAATCAGGCGACAGTGGGTAGTGGACTTCCAAGTCGCTGGAGAACCACACTCGCCAGTCACGTATGGAATGTACTCCGTCGAGGGATGTGTCCGACAGAGTGTAAATAAGGCTGGGGTTTGTAATACCAATGTGGAACATACTGCATTTTGTGGCAGATAATGGTAGCTGCCAGTCCAATGACCACTGTGACACAGTATCGATACTAGTTGAAAGCTGGTGGCCATCAGAGAAAGAATTGATCGAGGTGCTTGCTTTCAAGTCGTCTGCAAATTTAAAATGTGAAATATGACCAAACTGTGGCCCCGCAAAAAGATCATTCAGATAAAGAACAGGAGCGGACCCAGCACCGATCCCTGTGGAACGCCACTGATAAGGTCGCATGAGGTGGAGATGGCAGTACCCACTTGCACATACTGGGATCGACCAACCAAAAAACTACCCAGCCACTGGAGGAGATTACCTCTGATATGGTGCATCTTAAGTTTGTGTAGTAATTTGCTGTGTACAACAGACTAACGTTTTCTGGAAGTCAAAACAAGCAACATCTGTTGGTATACCGAGGTCAAGCGCATCAGTCCAGTGCCACCAGAAGTTGCACCGTCGTTGAGCGGCCAGGAAGAAAGCCAAGCTGCGTCTTGATTAAGAAGCCCATGATCAGTTAGATACCGAAGTAGGTCAGTCCTAATGATAGACTCCATGACTTTGCATGGCACCACTGTTAGAGCAATAGGCCGGTAGTTTCGCGGGTTGGAATTATTGCCCTTTTTAAAGATCGGTATGACTTTTGCTGTCTTCCATAACGTGGGTATGTTACCCAAGGAGAAAGATAATTTAAACAAATAGAGAAGAGCATCGCATATTTCGTTGGCAATCTGTTTGAAAAAGTAGGAGGAGAAAACGTCAAGCCCCACAGCATGGCT
Organism: Lithobius niger; assembly: GCA_023313725.1. NCBI lineage: Eukaryota > Metazoa > Arthropoda > Chilopoda > Lithobiomorpha > Lithobiidae > Lithobius > Lithobius niger. Next base: position 94,726 of record JAHWFP010230514.1, read on the forward strand.
AGGCTTCATATTGAGAAGTGTGTCGATTACTCGTGATCTGGTAAAAGAGACATTGAGTACCGTGGAATTAGGAATTTCAATGTTAAACAGGGGAGGTGTGACTTGGTAATCGATAATCGAATTAGCAACAAACATATCGTTCAATAGCTCCGCGTTGTTTAAGTCATTAGTAACAAATGCACCCTCAGAAAGGAAAGGTGGTAGAGAGTGTGTGGTACGAGTTTTCAAACGATATAAGCGAAAAAGGGCAGCCTAGTTTCCCTTTTTAAGTGCCTCAAACTCATTCCGCTTTTGCCATTCATCGACTGCAGTCGAGTACTGCGATCGACATTCTTTGTATTTATTGGCAATGTGTAAAGAGTTGTCATTCCTGAGTTTATGCCAAATCCTGTGAATTCCAGTGAATTTTCAATTACTGCTACGAATAACAATCTTCAGGTCAAGTCAAAAGACTTGTACAATTAAGTCCACCTCTTCTCACCATTGGAATCTTTCTCAGTAGAGGGGGAAGAGCTTGGCGAAGCGTTCCACAGTAAGTACATCATAGTTTCCACCATCGAATCCCAACATTAGCCATTCAGTCAGCAGGGAGTTAGAGAGCACTAGAAAGGCATTGGAGCGAGCGACATACATACGGGAGGCTACGGAGCCCCGATTCTCAAAACAAAAGTACCGTAAACTAGGGATGTGCGATACTCGAAAAATTCGAGCCGAGCAGAGTATGAAACTTGTACTCCAACTCGGCTCGCTTCCATACTCGAAAAAAGCAAATCCGGCGAAAATGCGATAACTTCGTCAATTGTTGACCGATTTTGACATTCCAATACACCAAATCAATCGTCTCGATGAGAGCATTCCAGTGGTGCAGATTAAAAGTCAATAATTGAAACCATTTTCGAGTTATATCTTTAACCCTTCGTGGGCCGTGAACGTCATATGACGTCCTCAATAAATGTCTTTGGGAGGCCATAAACGTCATATGACGTCCATTTAATTCTCGTGATGGTTTTGTGGTCAGTTTCAGATGTTTTCACGTAATGTTTAGAAGCCTGTGTGCTATTAATCTTACTACCAAAAAATGGGTGCATTTGTTTTCATTAAAACACAACAAATTGCACGTAAAAGAGTTTGTTACATAATTTTTCACAATTTTATCAAACGGACAATGTCAGTGCTTGTGCTTAACACCAGGAAATTATGGCCAGGGATGGTTTATTTGTAAATAAATCATGGTGCGCGAAGGGTTAAAACTGGAAAACCATGACCCACAGTCAGCTAAGCACCATCTTTGTTCTTATTATCTTACCAAATTGAAGAGAAACGTGCAAACAAAATATTCTCATCAAATACTCTAACTAGATTCTTCTGTTGCAAACTCTGCCCCGAGTTTTTCTACTTGCACATCCCTACCGTAAACAGATAATGTACTAATACTTAGTTTCTCATGAAGACAGATGAGCAGTAATTATACCATCTAAAGCTGTCGAAAATTCGCTATATGTTGTGATCAAATACGGGTTCCCTAAAAATAGTTTTTACTCTTCCTAAAATACTTACCTGTATTTTATGCTTTCCACGTTTGGAAATGCTATCTGTCCCAACCTTTAAACTTCAAGTACTCATGGTTCATGCCCCGACGCTCACTGGGTCCCTTGGCCGTAACACCCGAATCCTATTACTCCCCTTCACAGTTTGTCTCTCCAGCCCCGAGGGAGGTTCGAGGTGGGAGGGCTCTCACAGGTAAGTATTTTAGGATAAGTAAAAATTATTTTTAGGGGTAAAACCTAGTTTTTACTGGTCTCCTACAATACTTACCTGTATTTTATACAGACTTTGTCATCGTCACAAAAAGAACACCAAAAAGTTCGCTTAAATTCACTTCAAGGACACCTACTTCGTTCTGCAAGTCCGAACATCCTCAAGGCCTGAAGAAGACATCTGAGGGATGTCGAAAATTTGCAGGACGAAGTAGGTGTGCTTGAAGTGAATTTAAGCGAACTTTTTGGTGTTCGTTTTGTGACGATTCGATATTTTCACTGTATTGACCAGAGCGATATATTTCAAGACTTTGTCATATCCTCCCCAAAGGGAAGGATTGGGGGGTGGGGGGGTCCGAACCCTGTGTCGCGCATGAACCAATCCCCCCAAAACTTACAATATCAGCCTTGGGGAAACGAGTACGACTTACTTCGTACAACACATCCTGCAGCGATGAATGCTTGCTTCCTGTGTTTGCTTTCTCCAGAATCCACTTCTCTGAGGTAGTGTGAAATGAACGTTGTTTTGCTCTTCCACCTTCCTGCTGCCAGGACCTTCTCCAAGGTGGTCCTCATGCTGTATGCCCATGGCCTGCAACTCATGGGCATTCACTCCTTCTCTCCTTTTGTCGGCAAAGGCGTAAGCCTCAGTTATTGATCTACAAATCCATTTCCCAATGATTCCCGGGGTCACACCCTCGCATGTGGGGTTACCCTCTGGCGAGATTTTAACGAACAGTGGTTTGTGCCCAGTCCGTGTTGGTGGTTCCTTGTTCCACACTCTACCACTTCTGAGACTGCCAAATTGTGTTTCAAAGCTCTGACAGTGCACCGATTCCTTTCAACATAGTCTCTTCCCATAATGTTCGTAAGCGCTCCAATGATAATTGTGGCCGGTTTATCCTCTGGTTTAGCAGTTTTAGCTGTTACCCGGGGGGGGGGGGCGGCAAATAAATAAATATATCCTAGACCAATCACTCGTGTGTCGTAGGCAGTCTTTGCCCCTTGTCAGGGCCGCAAGTTCCCCTTGTCTGGCAGCCGTGGCCAGCGCTACTCAAAACACCGTTTTGACTGTCATTCTCTCAAATGAAGCCTACGCAAGTGGTTCGGATAAGGGTCCCAAGAGAAAGTATAATGTTGACACAGGGGCCGTGTTCTTGGTCGATGCACCGCGAAGGATTGAACCAGGTTAGGCATTACACAGTTGAACACAATCTCAGTTTTCCCGATCAGGGAGAGGACAGAGTTAATAGCAGCTCTATAGCCCTTCATGGGAGGAGGGGGGGGGGGGGCTGCCCTGACAAGTCCTTTCCTTCGTATACGTTCACTGCGGAGTTTCGGATAACCTTGATTAGTAACGTTAACTACTTCCTTTGAGAACCCTTTGTCGTGAGTAAATCAGTTAAAGTAGCCACCCGTGAAGGTGCAGTGCTCCCGTTTCGGGTGTACTACTGATCCTATGTTTTGCGACAGGAGCGATGTCCAAACTGGAAGCTCGACTGGTGGTTCTTTTGCTGGTGCCCACAGGTCCACGAACCACGGCGCAGATTCCTACCACGGTGCCACCTGGATCTTGTTCAGTACCGAATGCAATTGTTTGAACGGAGGAAATAGGTACGCTACCATTTCCGTCCAGTCTGCGTAAAAGCTGTCCACCTCCAATGCTTTCTCGTCCAGGAATGGGGAAAAGTAGAGTGGGAGTTGTTTGTTCTTGAACGTCGCCAAGAGGTCGATTAACCCTTTTGAGTCCGAGCCATTTTTTCAATTGGCAAGCGAGAAAGGCCATGGCCGCAACATGGATGCCATGAACAAGTTGCATGCCTCACGAAAATAAATTGTACTAAAAAAACTATGCAGTCTGGGCGTATAAAAATGTGCAGACGTAATAATTATATTGTGAATTATTGAACAGAAATATAATTGGGACCATCGTCCTACGTTTTCTTTATTTCAAAAAATCCTAAAGTTCGACTATGTAAACAGCGCTAACAAAAGTTTCAACTTACAGTACTCGGACTGATAACATCCACTCGATATTCGTCCGTCACAACGCCTGTTATTACTTCCGAAATCATTATTTTATGTTTTATTACCGTAAAAATAGTTTAAAGTTGCTTTATTCCCAATATTTACGATTGCTGAAAGCTCACTACCATTTCGTCCTGAGCGGCCATATTGACCGGCTGCCCATAAGCGAACGCGCTCCTGCTAGCACCAATGGATACGACCTTGACTCGCTTCGCGTGACGTCATGAATGAACGGCCGAAGGGTCGCGTGCCGCGAACGAACCAATCAGCGCACGCGATAACACGCAATCGGGAAGAATTTGAACAAGGGCCGTTGAAACAGCACTTTTCATTTGAGGAATACAGGCAGTGACGTTAGAGTTGATGACATCATTTTTCGTCGGCTACGCAACGCGCTCAAGATGGCGGCTGCACGTTGCGTAGTTCCTGAGATACGATCGTTTGAACCGAGGGCTGTTTTCAGCAAAAAACGCTATGTTCACGTCGATTTTGGCGACGATGCCAACAGTAACATCGACTTAAGATAATAAAAAGATGATTTGAATTAAATAAACTGAAATAAACCTTAAATATACGTTCCAAAATACCTACTTCAATCGGAGTTACCCTCCGATGTACGCAATAGGATTTTTTTTTTTAACGGGGCGTAGAACTCGGCGAACGATGTATCGTTCCTCGGACGTTTTCGGTGTTATTTTTGAGCAACGATGTATCGTAGCTCGGACTTAAAAGGGTTAAGGGCGTTTCCCACCTCTGGAACAACAGCTTGGATGCCTCCGGGTGGAGTCTCCACTGTCGTTGGAGGGAGGTTAGGTTAGATTGATACATTGTCACGTCCTGTTGTTTGTGGCTTTCCTGAGCCTTTGTTGAAAGGCCCTCTGGACACGCCCCCCCCCCCCCCCCATTGACCCACAGCTATGTAATGCTCCTGTAGCAGAATCAGAGCGACGCGTAACGCTACGTCGCAGTACGGTTGGCAGTGTAGCAGTAAGATTTATCCTGCACTTAACTTTCTTTTTTTTTTGCGAGAAATTTTGTTTTCGTTCCGCAAAACGAGGCCCATGGTTGACTTACACTGTAAAGACCCAGCAAATCAAAAATGCAACCGAATTACATTGAGAATTTCCCTGACAGAAATTTGCTCACTTGATCGTGTACTAAATTCGACCAATCACAACTGACTTACTTCCAAAAGCTACTGCGGTGTTATCACTTTAAGTAGATGTTTATTGGCTAAATTTAAAACTAAACCAGTTAGGCAATATCCTGTAGCTTTCATTGGTCGATGCAGTGTAATAAAAACAGTGCAAAACATGGCGAGCGCTTTCTGAAGTTGATACGCTTTCGGTAGTCACTTGCTTCAAACGTTACACAATTGACATGTTACGATACGTTTGTTGAATTCATTTCAAATAAAAGTATGTATTTTCCTACCAAAAACAATCCGGAAGGCCTTTCTCTTGAAATACTGTGTCGTTCGTTTGCGTAACCTAGCAACGCAGGGCTCGAAATGAGCGGTATCGCATCGCAATTTGCACCACAAATTTAAACTTTAGCGATGCAAAATTAAATAATGTATCGCAGTTTAGCGACGCAACTGTATTAAAGGAGACAACATAATAGGCTAATCATGATCATGGTGGCTGACGATGCTAATCCCATCTAATTTATAGGCAGGCTAACCATCGCACATGCATTCTGGGAAATCATTGGTCCTACCATCACCTTCGGTATTTAGTTGGTGGTGCTTTCGTTTCAGACACAGGTCAAAATAGTCTTAATGTGCATTGGATGCCATAGTCTTGACCAAGCATCCGTGTGTGTAGCAAAGTAAATGTGAAACAAAAATGGATATTGTTTCAAATAAAGTTAACTTTTGTATTGTTTTTTTACTAAATCAATTATTCTTTAAAAGTTGCTAATAATTTTTTCATGATTGCTATGCAAATTTCTATTTTGTATCGCATTTCTGCTATGCAATTTTTCTAAGACAATTCGAGCCCTGCAATGCCAGCAGCCACACGTAGAATCCGGTGGCGAAGCTCGTTAGCCGAACTGCGTCGTTAGGCCTAACGTTAACGTAACCTAGCAACAAATTCTCAGCACCGTTTTGAAATTTATTACGCTCCACTACAGTATGTATTTATTTTTTCACTTACTCTTGCAATTTTAGAAAAAGTCAAAATGTGTACTACATTTACTAAATTATTATTACGCAATAGTTTAAAGTAAAAATCTTTGGAGGTGTGCGCCAATGAGAAATGCTTTAGCGGCGGCAAATATTAATTTTATTCCTAGCGGCCGTGGTGCAAATAGGCGCGCCAATACTTGGAGGGCAGCAGCGACTTTTATAATTTTTTGTTAAAGTCTGCATACGTAATTTAGAGTACTGAATAATGAAAAATGACGAGAAATTCTCTAACTAAATACCCCCGCGAGCTATTGGAAATTATTAAATTTTTTTTTAACACTCGTGTTTTGGCCCATTAAACTCACTCGTGCTATTTATTGGCAGATAATATCCCTCGTGCTTCGCACTCGTGAAATTAATGTCTGCCTAAATAGCACTCGTGAGTTTATAGGGGCCAAAACACTCGGCTTGAAAAAAATTATCGATAATTTTCTTAGCTCTTGGGATATTACGTATGATAACTCCGCTGTAAATCGAAAGCGAATCCCTAAAACGAATTCACTTCGGAGAATCGTTTTGCAGAAAGAAAAAGAACATTTTGCTGGCCCCCAGCCAGGCCGGCTAAAAATGGTTTCTTTTGCTGAAAAGTACAATACCTGTCAATTTTAGCATTGTTGCCTCAACGATACTGTCATTGCCTTGAGATTACAGTTCATGACGGCTGCCTCAGCCACCTGATCGCGCATGCGCGATCCTCCCTATAACAATGGAACCACAATAGGTTTGGCATCTCATTAGTGTTGCACGGTATCAAGTTTTTACAGGACGGTACGGTAATATCACGGTAATTTAGGAAATAATTTTGCACTATTATCCACGCACAAAAGAATCAAATATGGCTCTTTGCATTTAATTTTTTAACTAATAGCGGGCCTTCGCTTTTTTCTTGATTGGACGCCATGACAGCAACAACACAAACACGCTCGGACACGCTTGTTACTGAATAGCTTCCCCCCCCCCCCCCCCCCAGGTCTGAGAGGTCTGTTGAGTCATAACAAGAGTTCGTAGACGAAGGGTTTTTAAGTGGGCCATAAGCGGGGGTGGTAATTACAGGACTAGATGGGAAGGATGGTGTAGGGATCCTTGGATCCGAAAGACGGATATCGAGCAGAGGGTGTCTGAGGCGATTGGGGCGTTTGCACGTTGGGCGGACAGATTTTGGGAGAGTTAATTTGGTGAAAAACCATGGACCCTGGTGGGCGGTGGGGAAATTGGGCGTGTGAAGCTAGTTGAGTGTCCAGGAGCTGACGGGCCGAAAGGCCTAAGAGGTTGAGGTTTTCTGCTTGGAGAGATGAGATTTGTCGTAGTGAAGATGTTTGAAAAGTCAAAGTCTACGTGGTCCTGTGTGGCGTCAAGAATGGGTTTTACCCTTTCATAGTTCGCCACAAATTGATGCTTGGCTCGTTCATTGAAACATAATTTATGCTTCAAGGTGGTGAAAAGTTTCACATAATTGATCTTGGGTGAAACCTTCGGATCACATCCAGGAGGCGGGTCTTGAGAGGATGATTGAACGGCGGCGGAGTCTTGGGTTCCGGAATTCGGTGGAACGGGGTCGGCGAGGTTGGCAATATCCGAGTTTTTTGTAGGAGAGCAGGGTGTGATGGGAATGTCATCAACTATGGAATCTCGGACTTCCTGAGGGGGATCAGAGTTCTCCCCTAGAGGAGATGAGGGGCTATCAAAAACCGGTGACAGGGTGACCGTGGGTGTGGCCTGTTTCACAGAAGAATCTTCCTGAAGAGAGGAATTCCCGTTAGATGCTTCGGAGGAAGGTACAGCCGAAGAATGGTCTACTGGCTCTCTAAGCCAGGAGGCGTGGTATGCCGGAGAGCTGAAGGATAACGCAGGCGACGACTACCCAGGTGTTTTCGGTATGGTTTGAAGTGCATTTTTCTTCAGGATTGACGTCAGCAGGGGAGACGAATCCGGATGAGAAGTAGGGGAAGACTTGACAACTTTGGTGGGGGTGGTTGAGGTGGATTGTCCTTCCCTATCTTCTTTAGGAGGTATGCCCATTGATTTCGCGGTTTTTTCCGTAAGGCCGAAGCTTGGTGTGTTGCGGCGATGAGTCGCCATTCTGTCAATGGAATTGTCACGCAAATAGTACAAGGCACATTGTAGTCGCCCATCACATTTTCGGTGAAACTGGCACACCGTCCTATGGGGATCACGGCGTGCAGGGTTGCGTAGACCAGGGCACGAGCACGAACCAGGATATTCGATTACAGGAAGTCTTCCTAGAAACAGGTCCTTAACGAAATCTTTGGGCTTGTTTGATTTTTACCATGATGTGAGTTTGAGACAGGTCTCAGAGAACGCGCTAAGCAGAAGGCAACAGTGACACGGTCTTGGAGGCGGGGAAAAAACTAGGAAGCAGAAGCGACAGCGTGGTGAAGGTAGCCTCGGTTTGGGACGACGGACTGTCAGAAGGAAGGCACGGAGATACGCCGAACCAGGTGTGTGTGACAGGAGTCGGATGTTGGAACGAAGGTTGGAGACAGCTGACGCAGGGTGTGACCGAGAGTGGACTCCCAACCGGTAGGTTGGAAAGGTCGAGATAGCTGTGGGATTTTGCAGCCCAGGGAAGAGTGGTGTCGTTAACTGACATTAAGGGGAGGTTCGTGGTGCGAAGAAGCCCCGGGGTGGGCGATGGTTGGAATTCGGAACGACAACAGAAGTCGTGAGGCAGCCTGATGGATTGTGGTACGACAAAGGAATAAGCGACAGATGATATGTCGTGAAGGTGGGCGACAGTGGCCAAATGCAGGTATGTGGCGGCAGGATGTGGGGAGACCAGCGCTGCGACAGGAGGCGGCGACAGACGATGACCAGGGCAGGGATCGAATCCGCAGGGGATGGCTTCGGCGATAGTGGCAACGGGAGCGCCGAACCCGGACGAGGGGAAGGCGCACGGCAGGCGTCAGTGAAGCTGGAGATAAAACGGTATGACATGGTAGATTGGGCGCGCGTTCGTACCGTAGAAAAAAATGACGAGCCGGATTGGGACAGTCAGCGGGGAGGAAGGGGCGCACAAACCAGTGAGTGTCTTATTGAGACTCCGTCCGTTAAAAGGTGCGACAAGGGCTCAGTTCAATGTAGTCGAGACGACGGGTGTTGAGATGTGAACGTAAAAAAGTCGTGGTGATACCAGGATTGTTATCATTGTCTCCGCTGAAAGGGACATCGTGGAGCGAAGGAGTACAGAGTTTGAGCCCGGGTCAGAGCGAAGCACAGATGGTTAAATGTGGGACGATCCCGGGAAACTACGGGAGGGAGCCACGACGTCTTCATTCGGGCCGTGGTGGAAGACATCAGCGGAATGAAGGAGGCCGAAGAGATTGGACCAAAGGCGACGACAGGGGCCACGACGGCTTCGTTCCGGTGTGCTCTGGGGCGACAGCAAAACTAAGGGAAAGAAAGGCTAAGCCCGCCGTGGTGAAGACAGACGATTCTTGAGTGGGGTGAACCCGGCAGGATCAGGAAGGAGCCCATGTCATCATTTAGGCGTAGGACAGAAAACTCCGGAGCAAAGGGAATAGGAAGCCAGGTCCAGAAGGCCTAAGCGGTTCATGAGTGGCTACTGGGAAAACGATGGGAGAGGGCCACAACGTCTTCATTCCGGTGTAGGACTGAGTTATTGCAGGACGAAGGGAAGCAGGTTTGGCCCAAGCTAAGGACGTTCTTGTAAGATGACTCATTCCCACAGACGACACCGGAAGATAAGGAGGTTGGTGTCGTGACAACAGAGACCGGCATAACGAGGGGCGAAGCGGTTCAGGTATAGGGCGATCCCGGGAAACGACGGGAGGGAGCCAGGACCTCTTCATTCCATGAGGATGACACCGAGAGACGAGGGGAATGTTGTCGTTTGGGCCGGACGAGGGTAGGCGAGGACCTCAGCGGTTCCAGTGTGGACCGATCCCTGGAAGCAACGGGAGGGAGCCACGACGACTTCATTCCATGTGGACGACACCGAAAGGCGAGGCAGCAGCGTCGTATGGACTCGACTAGGTTAGGCGAGAGCCTTGGCGGTTCAAGTGTGGAGCGATCCCGGAAAACAACGGGAGGGAGCCACGACGACTTCATTCCCTGTGGACGACACCGGACGGTGAGGCAGCAGTGTCGCATGGGGCAGACCAGGGTAAATGAGGACCTTGGCGGTTCTAGACTGGAGCGATCCCGGGCAGCAACGGGAGGGAGCCACGACGACTTCATTCCATGTGGCCGACACCGGAAGGCGAGGCAGCAGCGACGTTAAGGACTCAACTAGGTTAGGCGAGAGCCTCGGCGGTTCAAATGTGGAGCGATCTCGGGAGACAACGGGAGGGAGCCACGACGACTTCATTTCCTGTGGACGACACCGGATGGCGAGGCAGCCATGTCATACGGGACAGACCAGGGTAGCGAAGACCTGGGCGGTTCTAGAGTGGAGCGATCCCGGGAAGCAACGGGAGGGAGCCACGATGACTTCGTTCCAAGTGGGCATTTCAAAAGGCGAAAGCAATAGGGTCGTATGGACCGGACCAGCCTCGGAATGGAGCCTGACGACATCAAAGCATACCGTAAGCCCAGGGCTTAACGGGACGAAGGGCGACAGGGTTAGACGAAGCACCAGGTAAGGCTTGAGACAAAAAGAGATGCCAAACCCATTGTGGTTCCATTCTTATAGGGAGGATCGTGCATGCGCGATCGGGTGGCTGAGGTGGCCGTCGTGAACTGTAATCTCAAGGCAATGACAGCATCGTTGAGGCAACAACCCTAAAATTGACAGGTATTGTACTTTGCAGCATAAAGTAACTAAAATTCTCTAACCAAATTCCACTCGTGCTTCTACGAAATTTATAATTTGTGCGTGTTAACACTCAACTCCTTTCCAACAATTTCCCTCGACCTTTGGTCTTGGGAAATTAAATCTGGAAAGGAATTTTGTGCTAAAACGCACAAATTATCGATTTCATAGAAGCACTCGTGGTATTATAGCCGATAATTTCACCAAAAAATGACCGATTTCGACGTTCAAATATACCATTCTAAGTTTTTTTGAGAGCTATTGAATGGTGCTATTGTTATGACGATAGGTTTGGTCGTTCTGAAGTTTAGCAAAAACAACCTACAACGGTCTTTCTTGCATGAAACTTGTCATGAACCCAAATGGGCATAACTCAAAATTTTGCACAATGCAAAATTCCATCTTCACACCCGTCCTGCCACCTCCCTCTTCCCGCAGACCGTTTTTAGTTTGCAAAAAGCTTGTTGCAGACCGGCTGAAAATATTCTACTTCTGGGTGTAATGCGAGGCGAGAACAAAGTGTAGACTATATTAGCAAGATTAGCTTTACAAAATGTGGACGGCAAATAGCGGTGGACACACTGGGTGAATTCGTACCATGGGATGGAACTTTCATCGGCTAAAGTCTAGAATACACCCACACCCGATATCCTTCTGAAATTGATTCCAAATGGCTCCAGCACCTTCAAACATCCAGGAACAGTCTGTTTTATAGCGCGGAAAAGTGTTAAAACGACTTAAATCGGTCAATTTGTAGCTCCGCAATCCGTACATTTATACGGTGTATGCGTTCGCTCGCGGGGCCTTGCGGAGCAGGGAAACTTATTTTTTTTTCGTAAACAGTTAAGATAAGCGGGTAGTTATTGTCAGTTGCGTGTGCTTTTGTTGTGATTGTCGTTTAGGTTGGGCAGGTACCGGCTTCTGTTTGGCGTTTCACTTGTAATGAACTGGTTTGGGTTTGGCGTTTCACTTGTGGTGCTTCACTGCGCGGCGTCGTCAGCCTCGAGCCTGCCGTGGCTTGGAATCAGTTTGTAGTGCCTTTCCAGCCAATTTAAGGCAAGTTTTTTGTCTTTTTCTTAAAATTTGGGCCATATGCGTGAAGTAGACTTGTGCCCTTTCATCATACATGTACCCCCAAAGTAACTAAAAATAAAGCTTCATCGCTGCACAGAGGGTCGGGGGTGGTAGAACAGCGACGCTCCCACCCCAAAACGGGAGAGAGGGGTATTGCATTGATGTTAGCCGTCGTATACCGAATCATCCAGCAGGTGGGATGCACTGAGTGATGTCTGAATTTGACTACCATGATTGTGAAGTTTATTTGACATAGCAGCATGGGTTGAAGCCACCAGGTGGGACGCTACGCTTCTCTAGATTAAGGTTTAGGCATGGAGCATAACTAAACAATATTTAGTAACCTATTCGCAACCTTGATGGTCTAAACTAGCTCTAACAGCGGGGGGGACTTGTTTTAGGGTTTGTAGATTTTTGCTTTGTATAAGACGTACGCCTACCAAAAAAAAAAAAAAAAAACACTGCACATTTCTAAATACTTTAAGAACGGGAATACAGATACTCGATATTTTACTCACTTAGAAAATCCAGCTAATCACAAGAATGACGAAATAACTTGTTAGGCTAGCAGGACTCCCATGTGCAGGCATCACTGATCTCGTTATTTCCTTACCGTTCCTCCAGTTTGCTCTTAATTTCCCGTCTTGCCTTCCTCCTCTTCTTTGGGTCCTTCAGGACTTCCTTGTTGATAACAGATTTGTCAAATGGGATATCAACCATGTACCTACAAAAAGAAGAAAAAAACAATTTGTAGCGATGGGCTACATGGTGCTGTATTTGGCCATAAATAACCATTAAACTAACCAAACACAGCCCTTAAGCTAATGGCTACATTAACTTGCATCCATTATTGTGGGCCTCCCCCCCCTCCCCTTCCCCTTTACTTTCATTCTAATATAAAATAGTTGCGTTTGAGTAACAAACTGATTATTTATATTGGCATTTTGTTTGGTAATAATCAGTAGCCTAAACAGGCATTTCGTCTACTTGGTGCAATAATTGTATTTTTGGCATTCCCGGCCTATTGGAAAATATGCCGGAAATGGGTCGTAATAGCCTGTGGCTAAGGTGACCTGAACTCAGGGTTCATACCATTTCGGTTGAAAGGATTTTAAGGACTTGTACGGACTTTTTCAAGGACTTGTAAAGACTTATAAGTACCAAGTGCCAAGCACACCGGACAAAGTGAGAAGTTTTGCTGCCCACTTGTGTAAAATTTCGTTTCTCATAAAGCAAGTGGTAAAGGTAATAGGTCTAATTTTGTATAGTAAATTTTTGGTTGGGTTATATTGAAAATTATCTTCAATTTCAAGTTATATCCTAGATAACGATACAAGTCCTAAAAGGGTCACGACAGAAGTTTGCTCTTAGCTCTGTTCCCAGTCTCTCTTAGGACAAGAAAAAAAAAACTATCCGACATTAATTACACAACTCGTGTACAAAAAAAAAAAGAGGGTATGTTGAATCAGATTGTGCAAGCTTGCACCAAATATGCCTTCTAATAAAGCAGCACCAAATTCGGTTTGTACTTAATACCCCCTTTATACTCTACCATGCCAAACACTATGGCAATCTCAGCCGGATAAAACGTCCGTACAGTAATGCCAAAGCAATGTCTCGTGCCGACTGTAGTCCCTGCCATGAGGGCAAGCTAATCCGAATAAAACTTCTTATTAAAAGGATTACAATGAGAGCTTGGCAAGTACTGTATATGTAATATTAATTTTTCACACTGCCATGTAACAGTTTCCAAGATTTCTGAATGAAATTGCCAACCACTTTATGAACGTAGCCATGAAGTAATTAAGGCTTTAGCATTCAACTGAGTTTAAGAAAATAAATGTGAAATGACATAAACAAAAACTGCCAACAGAGGCTTTATTCAATTGCTATGGAAATCAAAAGAAAGACTTGCAAGGACTAAGTGCTGCATTTTCAATTTTTCAAGGACTTGTAAGGCCTTACAAATGGTAAAATGAAAAATAAGGACTTATAAGGTTTGTAAGCACTGGTACGAACCATGTGAACTGGTTGGGATACAGGGTGAGTTATTAGCACCTGCCCACAGAACAATGCCAGTAATTTATTTGGAGGGCCGACAGTTTGCAAAATGTATCGGCCGTCACGGTCGGTAGAAAATTCCAAAACCAAATAGATAGTAATCTTTTTAAATAAAAAAAAAAATTAGTTTTTTTAATCCTAATTTTAACAGACTGTTATTATTAATGAAAAGTTGCCAAAAAAAAAAAAACACAAAAGATTGTTTTTGCGATTGTACACTTATCCACGCATCGTTCGTTTCGCAATGTCTAAAGTGACTCCTGGGTTAGCTGGCTGTGTCTGCTGCATTTCACACTAGCTATGACAACACCGATGACAAAGCCAACGAGACTCGATTTTTTCTTTCTATTTTGTAATGGTGCTTCTGGTTCTGACAGATTTGTTAGATGATTGTTAGTTTAAGGTAGGCATTTCAATAAATATAAATGTAATCATTTGAAACTGAAATTAGGGAAAGGATGACAGGTTGGTCCCAACAGGCTCAACGCAAATTATTTTAAGCCATCATGCACAGAGCAAGAGCATGATGCTACGAAATCAGCTGCTACGAAATAAACTTTTTAAAAAAACTGAACTTCCCTGCCTGGTTAACGTTTTCTTTTCTTATTTTTTCACCAACGGTAATGTATAAATTACTACCGACAAACTTGTGTACAAATTCATGTGTGGGCTTTGCAGCGGACCATTGACTCGGTCCATTTTTCGTTAAGTGTAGTGCAGGAAAGCCAGCTGAAGACTGCTATTTGGAGAACAAGTAAGTATTTAGTCATTCTACATTCCGACCACCAAAACACACAGCACAACTACAATAGAAGTTGTACAGGCCTACACTTTTCTTGAGTGGAACAAAAAATAAATTAGTTCAGGCCACTTAAAAAAAGAAAGTTGGTTCTCGGGCGTTTTCTCAAGAAATCCGTGCGGGCGGGCGGAATGTATTTTTTATTTTTCAATTTTCGACCCTAGTTTTCCATATATTTTGGAGAATAATTTTCTAGTTTGGGTAAAATAAAGAATACTTCCTCGTACAATGTGTCCACACTAAAGCTTCAGATTAGAATTTTTCTTTAGTAGACAGTGGCCAGTGGA
>JAHWFP010230514.1:114714-125337 GCA_023313725.1 Lithobius niger
AGTAGTAGCCAACTTTGGCGAGTGCAATAGTGTCTTATTGTCGCCAGCTATCACGTTTTACCGGCCAACTGGCTTGTGGCGACCGTTAGTCTGAAGCTTTAGTCCACACAATTATTTAACGCCAAGAATGGTAATTTAATATTTCAATTTCTCACTAAGGGCTATTTTTGTTCCGTAACTGCCATTTTTGCCGCGTTGTTTCTTTTTATTTCCCGTAAAAAAATCGGTGCGGGAGGGCCTGAGAACCAAGTTTTCTTTTTTTAATGGCCTCATATATGGGTTCTAAAAAAGGAATGGAACACCACTTTGCAGAAACTAGAAAATTCTTTCAATGGCTTTAAAATTCGTCACCCTCAGGTGTTTTGTACTTTGGAAGTAACTCAATATCTGTGAATGGTTCTGGAACTGATCAATGGTGGTCACAAACTACGCTGGTTTGTGACACCCCCCCCCCATAGAATTTAACCTGAATCCGCTACTATAAGCCAATGTGTATCAGAATTACAGATCAGAATTAAAATGCAAAAGCAAAAATCAATTTAATTTGTGCCGGTAAATTTTCTGGAGGTCCGGCATTTAAAACAGGCTCTAGACCAGGGTCATTTTCCTAAATTCGAGCACTGGGATGGGTTCTGTATGGCACATTTTGGGTGAAATAGGGGAAAATCTGGGTCCTTACTAGTGGTGTACCGATACCACAATGCCGATTCTGGTACCGGTTCCGAACGGTTCCGAACGGTTCCGATTACCACATGCCACTGCCACAGCGAATAGGAAAAAAATTAATAATAATGAATTAATTTATGTTCAGGGAGTCCAGGGTTTTGCTGTGGCAAATTTTTATAAATTATACATTTTTAACGACAATTTTAGGATACAAATTTGTAGAATTGAAATTAAAAATGTAATTTGATTAAACATTAGATTAAAATTTTTAAAAAATAGTTAAAATAACGAGTAGGCTAACGATTTTTTTTAGATAAAAAAAATTAAATTTGATACACTGTGTAATTTAAAAAAATTTAAATTTAGTTTAAAAAATAGTTTAAAATAACCAGAAAGTTGAAACGATTTTTTTTTTAATTCTGTCCTGGACCTGCATTTTTACATAGAATTTTTGTTTTCTGGATGTATTAAATTCAATTTTTTTAAACTTACATTAAAATCCAAAAATTTAACTAATTAAAAAAGACTAAATAAGAGCATGCTTGAAGATTTTTTGTAGTCCGGATGCTTAAGAGTCTTAGCAAAGCTTTGCATAGGCCTACATGAAGATTTTCGCAGCCCGGATTTATTTCGGGCACCGTAGACTCCAATCCAACGCATGAGTCAGAAACAACGGCAGTGCAGGCTGTGAAACTCATCTGAAACGCTAACCAAAATAGGAGGCAACTTAATGATCAAGTCCTGACATCCTTAAACAAATAGGAATCCACTGTAACGTTTTCTACTTGGTCTATTTCCATCCTCGCCGCGATTTTATGGTAATCTGATACAAACTACTTAACAAAAGTTGATGTCAACAGGTAAGTAGCCAAAAAAAAAAAGGGCAAAAATGTGTTTAGTTATTCATCCAAGATCTAATATCAAGATGATTTAAGCTACTGAAATTAATTTTCTGTTCCAAGATCTAAGATATTCTTTCCAACTATCGCATACTCCTGGAAAAAGGAAAGACGACAATATCAAGTGATTTAGTGGTCTGCGCCAATTTTTGAAAGGTAGTCAGTATCGGCCAACCAAGATAGCGGTTCCAGTACCGGAATCGGTACACCACTAGTCTTTACATGTCTGAAATAAAAGGTTAAGACGCAATGACCCAAGACTTGGGCTTTTTTTTACGTTATACGGTTACAGAAGGTTAACTCTGAACTATGTAAAGTAGGAGAAAACGCATTTCGTTGACATACAAGTGAAGAAAGGCATTATTTACGTATCATTTGTCCGTCGTGTTGTTTTTTTTTTTTTTTTTTTTTTTTTTTTTTTTTAGCAATTTCGCTACCTAAGCTCAATTACTTATTCGTACGAAGTTCAAATAAAGATTAACGTAGTTCGTTAAAGATTAGCGTAGGCCTAGTTAAATTGCAATTCGAGCCTATAAACAACGTTTTGCAATCTTGGTCACCTTGGTGGAGAGTAAAAAAAAAAAATTGTCGTCACACATGGAGACTGGAGTGAGGTACCAACGAAGTATTTATTCTTGAGAAAATTATTGCACACAATTACTTCAAACTTACTACAAGCACGAAACAGATATTCATTGAAGTGCACCGAAAAAAAAAAGTGGTTTCAATAGTTTCGGAGAACCATTTTCTTAATTACGGGCGGTAATGAACTAAAACTGAAAATCTCCCGTGTTGACAAAACACGTCCGAAATCGGCGTGCGTTAGGCTAAAAATCGTTGTTCCAACCTGATAAGCGATAGTGTGAAGATTTATAGGCTCCTTTCCGTTTTAGTTTTTCATCGTAGCTGCTGTTTTAACTTTTTTATATTGTCAAACATCATCGTTCTTGTGATTTTCAACGACGGAACTGAAAAACGAGCGCTCACGTGAAATCCGAATTGAGCAGTGGCGGCCATGTTGAAATCTCGTATTAGCCAATGAGAGAACGCCAAATCTGTCACGTGGTGCCAACTGGCCAATGAGGGAACGCGATCTTCAAATGCTTTGGTAAGTTCGCTTGAAACAGCCAGAAACAGCCTATTACAATCCGCCTGATTGGCCAATACCAAATAGGCATCAAGAAAATATGTTGACAGGCCTGGATAGAGGGGAATTCCAGCTTTTCAACAAATCAAAGATGGTGGCACCCACTCAAAATAGTTCGACCGCTACCGCTGATCAAAAATAAACAATTTTCTGCTTTCTAACTTCGGAAAAAAAGAACGAGAGCGACATTTTTGCAGTTTGTAGTGAGGCTATGCTCAACTAAAGTGCTTTTTATAAAATTATACACATCGGTAACAACTTATTTGGTACAGAAATCGATGCACAACATGTCAGGTAGCGAATTTCAGCTTTTCTCAATTTGATATTTTGGCCTAAAAATGCGTTTTTCGACCTATAATTTCCCTTCAAAGCCTCAACGTCGTTACTGCGTTTGGAATGTTTTTTTTTTTTTTTTGGACGTGTATATACGTTCGAAGGTTAATGTCCCATCAAGGTCTGTTCCTTCAGAAAGACTGTTCAGTACTGGTGGAAATATTTGCACCAAAAATATCAGTTCACTTCCAGGAAAATTAATGATGCTGGTCTTTCCGAATCAAAATCTTCCATCTGTTTACTGGAAGTACTGATAGGCCAAACAGTGCTTTTAACCTATATTTTAATTAGTAGCCTACGTAGCTAATAATGATGGTAGTTTTTTTTTTACTGAGCTTAATTACCATTGACTGTAAACGGCTGTATGTTAATATTACTATTCAGTAAATGAATGGTTTACGAACACATGACTAATTTTGAAAAACATCGCTGTGGAACATACTGTGAAACTCCAAATTCAATGACAACTAATTTCATTTTAAGTTCACTCACTAACTAATTTTGATTAACTAACACATATAACTTTTTTTTTTAACATCGGTAGACAAACATTGGCATCGGACATCGGCCGATGTTTTTTTTTTAACATCGGCATTGGACATCGGAATCTGTTTTAGGGCACATCGGTGCATCCCTAAACGACAGTATGAAGACGTTTCCACACATCATTCGGGACCATGACTGAAGAATTGGGTTTGACCTCCCACACCATACATTGCGCTTTATCAATCCGAGACTTCATTTTCCTGATGTCTGGCTGAAGCGCTGTTACTGTCGACCTTTGACAATGGAGCTAGACTACTACAAAAAAAACTTGTTTTTCACCTTGTACAACTGAATACTCAACTACCGAATAATCGGCTCTGAACAGCTGACATATTTAGCCAATTAATGGCTGAAGAAGTCGAATACCGAATTATTTGAACGAATGCTCTGCCGAATACCAGTAAATTAAACAAAAGATATAGGTTAAAACGTTTGACTAAACTAACTAAGGGTAGACATTAGTTGATCAGGTTTCCTGATAAAACGTGACGAAACTGAGGAAACATGTATAACGCACATTTTCGCCTATTGAAAAAGAACATTTTGCCGGCCCCCAGCCAGGCCGGCTAAAAATGATTTCTTTGCTGTAGAAAGTACTGTACCTGGCAATTTTAGCATTGCTGTCTCAGTGATGCTGTTGGTTGCTTGAGACTTGAATGGCCGCCTTAGTCACCCCACCACGCATGCGCGGGCGTGGTCCTCCCATATAAGCTGGCGGCTACGACGGCTCACCATCTCTTTGTCTCACGTTATGGTCAGAAGGTGACTCGTGAGGGGAGGCAGGGAGGGTCTAAGGGACAGTACTTTCTACAGCAAAGAAACCATTTTTAGCTGGCCTGGCTGGGGGCCGGCAAAATGTTCTTTCTTTGCTGTGAAAGTACTGTACCTGGCAATTTTAGCATTGCCAGACAGACCTCGTCACTAACGGTGGCGGGCACCTTATGACCGAGTTCCCTGGAGTACTGAGGCGGAAGAGAAGTGTTAAAACAAGGGAACCCTTGGTAAAAAAAGAAGGGGGGGGGGGGGGGGGGGTCCTTTTTGTGAGGAAATGGTCTCCCAGTTTTTTTTTTTTTTTTTTATAAAATACGTGGTGAAAATTACCTTAGTGCGTGGGGCTTTGGTGGATGAACAGAAGATCCTCTTCAAGAAGATGGAGGTGTCACTTTGTGGAATGGAAGGGGAGATGGAAACTTCCTGTTGATCTGAATAGGAGATCGGCGGGTTGGACAGTCAGAAGCACTAAAAAGGAGGGAAGAGGGCTGAATTTTTGTGGAGGTTTATAAAAGATTGAGGTCCGAAGGCCTGAAAATAGTGTATGCTTAAAAGTTGAAAAAGTTTTTTTTTTTTTTTTTGCCATGAAAGTGAAAGGACAGGGGAGACGCCGGTAGGGAACCAAGAGGTTAGGAGGAAGATGGGTTGGAGCGTAACCCCAAGCAGTAATGGCGGGCTTTAGCTCTGCAAGGGGTGCAAGGAATATCAGAAGTGGGGACAGAGGAGAGTGCCACCATGTTAGGAAGCACTGGAAGAGAAAGATGGCCATTATCAAATTACCACATGGAGTAAGATTGAAGGTTGTGGGAGAGAGAGACAGATGTTACGGCTTCCCATGACTTGGCAATGTTATCTTGGCGTAGGTCATTAATTAGGGAAGGTTCAGGCAGGGGTGCGGAGATCCCCTCGTCAAGAAAAACTATGGGGCGGCATGGGAGGTTGGACGGGAGTCTTGGATCCGAAGGAGATGCAAATCGTGCGGGGTGCATGAAGAAGGTGGGGCGGGGGTATTTAGGAGCACACTTGTGTAGGTCATCGATGGGGTGCCGAGTCAAGTTGAAGGTTTCTCCGAGGGAGAGGAAACTGGAGCAGGTTTGTTGCGAAGTGCATTTGCTAGGATATTGTCCGTAAGATTCTTGAGGTGGGAGGCATTTTCAGATTTCAATTTGGAGTTTTCGGAAGTGAGAAGCGAGATTTGGGGGTGTTGTTGAAAGATAGTGTTCTGGAGATGCAGGAGGTAAGGCTTCACTTTTTTGATGTTACGCTTAACTGGTTTCGAGCACGTACATTTAGGCGGAGTTTGTGACGAAGGGTTGAAAAAAACCTTTTGGTGGTCAACTTCAATCACCTCCTTTTGGTGGTCAACTTCGATCACCTTCTCTTGCTCAAGTCCATATAAGGGAGAGTCCTCCTTTGCCGGAGAAGCAGCGGTGGTTTTGCTCGGCGGGGGAGAGACGGCAGGGGAAAGGGACGTCACAGATGGTGCTGGGGAGTTGACAAACGGGGAGTCGTTAACCACATCCGAGTGTTGGCCTGGAGAGAAGGGGGTTGCAGGAATGACAAGAGTGGCCCCCGACGGAATGGCAAGATCGGCGATAAGTTCCGTGGTAGGTGACGAGGGGCCATCATTAAAAATAACGGGGGCGTCGTCTCTGGGTTTAGAGAGTTCAAGGGCAGGAGAAGACATACTTGTTACGGTGGCTGGGGTGTTGGAAGACGTAACGGTGTGGGCCCAAGATTGATGGGATAAAGGAGTTGAAAAATTGTCTTTGTTCCCCGGAGTCAACGGGACCACCGTTACCGTAGAGGCAGGAGAGTGCGTGGCGGATGAAGTGTTGGATTTGAATTTCTTCACCATTCCTTTGTGGGTGTTTTCTTGTCTTTTCCTGGTGGCGGAAAGCATCTGGCGGTGGGCGATAACTTGCCAATCTAGGAGGGGAATCGTGACGCAGATAGAACACGGACGTTCGAAGTAACTGCATTTTCGGTGGAACTGGCAGACTTGATGGGGGTCAACACTATTGGGGTTGAAAAAGCCTGGGCAGTGGCACCTGCCTAGGCTGTCGATGACAGGTGAACGGCCGAAGTAGATATCTGGTTCGTCAGAGAAAGACAACGGCATTTTTGCTTTGACCATTGTGGAAGAGCTTGAACAAAACGGTGGCAGATGGGAACAGGGCGATGACGAGAAAGCACGGAACGCTAACCAGTGGGAAGAAGTACCCGGAGGTGGGAGGCGGGAAGCGAAGCGGCCAGGAGGTGGCGCGCCTGGTGGTGAAAACTGGAACGAGGGTAGTGCAGCTTTCGTCCGGTAATGGCAGGGGCCACCGGTGCGGGATGGCACATGCGGTAGTAGGCGATCGGGCAGCTAGCCGGGCGGAATATAAGGGTGAAAGTAGATTTGCTTGTGTGGCATTAAAGGATCCCAGGGCCAGAAAGCTGGTAAGGCGTGAACGCTATCGGACAAGGTGCGGACGGGGCCGGGAAGAAGACCTTACCCTGGTGCCGTGGATGGCGAGTAACGAGGCGGACAAAAAAGGCTGGTCGTGTGTGGAGGTGAATGGCTTCCTAGTGGGTTTCATCCGTGGCCAGAAAGGCAGAATCCCGGGTGAGGAGTAGGGGTCGTTGGCATACAGCGGGAAGCAGCCGAAGCCGAAGCCATTGATGGGTGATCCAGTTCCTAACGGTTATTCCGAGTGGTCTGGCGAGGCCGGGTCTTCAGCAGCTTGAGAGGGAGGTTAGTAACAATGCCAGCTCAACGGCGACATCCCAGCTATGGGCAGACCGGAGACGGGCCAGAGGAGCGGAAAGCTACTGCCATGGCGTGGCGGACGGAAGACGGTGAGGAAGCTCGAGGCGTAGGCAGGCGTCGGGCGGCCCAGTTTTCCACGACATCCTCAGGTGGGCCGACAAGATGAAGTCTTCAGTTGCTTTTTAGAGGGAGGCAAGTAATAATTCCAGCCCGACGGCGACGTCCCGGCTATGGGCAGACCGGAACAGGCCAGAGGAGCGGAAAAACTGCTGCCGTGGAATGGCGGACGGAAGACGGCGAGGGAGCTCAAGGCGTAGGCCGACATCGGAGGGTCCAGTTCTCCATGGTATCCCCGGTGAGACTTCAAATGCTTGAAGAGAGGAGTAGGTAACCATTCAGGTTTGACGGCGACGTCCCGGCTATGGGCAGACCGGAGACGGGCCAGAAGCACGTACGGAAGAACCGTCACAAAGTGGCATGCGAAAGACGGCAGTGGTCCAGGTCCAACAGGTGCTAGAAAGGTCCAAAGGTCCAAGGTCCAAAGGTCCAGGTCCAAAATCGTCAGCCATCAGGGGTAGAGGAGAGGAGTAGCAAACGACGGGAAGCAGCCCCTCCGAGAAAAGGTACCGTCCCGGCTATGGCAGACCGGAGACGGCACTAAACCCGGGGAAGAGGCAGGCGGTGACGAGGACTGATGGCATCGGCCGAAAGTCAGAGGGACTGAAAGCTGCAAGGAGGGGAAGCCGGAGGAGACATCCGAGGTGGGCAACGGGAATTCCAGTAGAGAAGGCCAGGCATGGAGATGGGCGACGGCGGACGAAAGAAGAGAATCAACAGAACGAGCCGCGTCAGCGGCTTGAGACAAAGAGATGGCGAGCCCTCGTAGCCGCCAGCTTATATGGGAGGACCACGCCCGCGCATGCGTGGTGGGGTGACTGAGGCGGCCATTCAAGTCTCAAGCAACCAACAGCATCACTAAGACAGCAATGCTAAAATTGCCAGGTACAGTACTTTCACAGCAAAGAAACTTACCATTCCCCTCATATTAGTTTAGTATTAGGCCTTGAAAAACAAAATCGCCGAAAATTTCTCCTAGTTTCAGGAATGTTAAACAATTACTCAAAAACCAAGAACGAAATGCTTAGCTAAACATTCTTATATTAACAAAATTGCACTAAAAAACTATTTGGCCAAATACCAACAAATCTTGACACTATTTGACTGAATTCAAAAACTCAGTACTCGGACGAATACCGAATATCGTTATTCGGCCGAATAATTTTTGGCCAAATGCTGAGTATCGGTGCACCCCTACAAACAATGGCCGGTGGACCTAAATCAGGCTTTGTCAGAGACGAGTTTTTGAGTTTTTATCTCTGTTGCTGCATGTAGCATTCAATAATATTGATGCATTTGAATGCGGCAGATTCAACCACTGATCTTAATGTGGGCTGCTAGGAGCTGCAGGGGACAGCTATAACACTCCGAGCAAGGAACAGCATAGACAGCAGTATTCGTCCGAGGTTGTAGACTCTCAAAGAGTTTGGAGGCTAAATTGGGCACAGGGTTGGTTGTTGAAGATAAACTCGTTGGGTCAGGAGTCCTGCAGACGGGGCTTCAATTTCGACCTGGTGTAGTAGACATGGTTCAGTTGACCGTGTGGGAAGGGGATTAGCGTTCAGGAGAGCGCTTCACCGAGTTTGGCTCACTTGTGGGACTGTTCGAGGGGTCAGTTTTCCTTTGGAACACACGCCTCGATGTTAGGATAGGTTCTTGTGAATCAATGGACGACATTAGGCCATGCAAAAAAAATTGTTTGGTTTACGGACGAGGTTGCAAACTGAAGCACCAGGCAACCAGGCATTTTATTTTTTATTTTGTTTAATTGACCACATTTTTTTGACGTGTACCTAGCTGAAGACTGAAAGTAGGCTAACTGCAGCCTAAATAAGTATAATTTTCTGCTAATATGTTATTTATGTCATCTAGTATTAAAAAATATTTTTGTTTTTTCTATGTTAGTGGTTTGAGCTAAAGGCTTGAATTAGCACCATTGAAAAGCTCGTTTCAAGCCGGTTAAAATGGTATACCGAAATGTCAAAAACGGTCAAGTTTGGCGAAATGATTTTCAGCGGGTGCACCAAGATTGAGATAAAAAATTTTGACTCGCGATAATTTAAGGTGCACGCATGCGCCTGTAAACCAAACAATTAACTTTGTATGGCCTTATGAGCCACAATCTTTTTGACCTCCTCACTTCAGCACGTGGCTTGGTTATCAGCCTGGCAGGGCAGCACAGCCGTAGGAACTATTTGTTTGCACAGTTCGTAGTGTCGTCACCTGCTTCCCGGGTGAAAGCACGGTAACTGAGCATGTTGTGTGACCCAAGTTGTACGGGATCATACGGTTGGTTTTTGTAGGATGAAAAATGGCTCCTATTGTAGTTTGGAACGTGTCCCGATATCAACACGTCAAGGTAGGGCAGCTTTCCTTCTTTTTCTGTGTCCATCGTGAATTAGATGAACTTGCAGATCTAGTGATTAAAAATAGCTATTCCTGCAGAGTATGTACAACTGACATTATTGGCAATGAACTCTTTTAGTTGCCAGATGTTGCCAGTGTTAAGCTCAAGCACTACGATTTACAGTAGTTAACAGTAAGTTTCACATAATAAAGATTTACCTTGTTGGCATGAGATGATTATAGTTGTAAACTTTCAGGAAGGACTTTATCTTGGAGCGTTTCGCAATTTTCTTCTTTCCCATCCTCTTCGTCACTTTTCGGGGATAACGATTAATGCCAGCAACGAGAGCGTGACCGTATGGCTTGTCGGCGCTACCTTCATCGTTATTCTGTTAAAGAAAACGTTTGAAAAGTTTTTTTTTTAACTTAGAATTAACCTTCGTTGAAGTTCGTACTGTGGAACATGACGAAATTCCGAAAGTCAATTCACAAAAAAATCACGCCATTTCCACAAAAGACACTTACTATTTCCAGCAAACTTTCAACAACTAACTGTTGTCATCATTAGGCTTTTAAAGGTTGATTTAGTTCCTGATCACATCTTGCTTCAACGTTGTTTATAAGCACCATTTTCGAATTCGCCGGTAATCATGGCCTACATTTTTCGGGCCGTTGCACGTTGGCATTCTGCTCGCTTAGTTCCCATCGCCTATTTAATTCTCATTCCAGTCCAACGTTAACCAGTTGGGCCACGTTAGGATTGGTCGGTCCTTGAATGTTCATGAGTGGTTTTTTTTATGCAACTCATGTTTAATTGTTACTGATTCCAGGCACCTAAGATCTCTTGCTGAGTTTGAGCTCAAAAACATCCAGGTTTTTTCCCATCTATTGTGTGACGTGTCTCCATACAATGCACTGCTATTCCGTTGTCCTTCGTATTTCTTACATTTGCCATGTGTTGTGCCAGTCTAACTCTTACTCCTTTTCTGGTTTCACCAATATACAGGGTGTTCGGAAATTGGTGTCAAATATTTTGAGGGTCCGCT
>JAHWFP010230514.1:125737-151006 GCA_023313725.1 Lithobius niger
AGCGGACCCTCAAAATATTTGACACCAATTTCCGAACACCCTGTATACTGCCTCACAGTCATTGCATGGGGCACGGAATACGGCTTCCCTCGTTTTCGCAACACGCCCCATCGCCTGTTCATCCTTCTTTTGTGTCATGTGAGCTTGATGTTGGACAGTCACACATTTTTTCACTTTGTTGCTATTAAGTATTTTCAAGCCCTCCACATTCTTCAAGCAGCATTTAAAAGCCTGATGATGACAACAGTTAGTTGTTGAAAATTTGCTGGACATAGGAGTAAAGTGTCTAGTTTGTGGAAATGTGCGCGATTTTTTTGTGAAATGACTTTTTCGGAATCTTTATTTAATACAAATAGAAAGAATTCCTACTGTCAACAAAATATTGTAGTGCAAACTTGTGGAAGTAATGGCACTTTTGGGTTGGAACAATTTTTTTACTGGTACCTGACATTATTTCTTTCTTACACTAAAACCACAAAAGAACATTTTGCCGGTCCCCCAGCCAGGCCGGCTAAAAATGGTTTCTTTGTGCCTAAAACATATTTAACCTGATAATTTAGCATTACATTCCTCGAATGTGATGTTCCCCTGACGGGTCTTCTGCTGTGCAGCCGCCTGCTTGCATACCCCTGCTACGCATGCGCGTGGCAGTTTTCCCTTGTAAAAGCGACAGCGTGCACGCTATCGGCATTCATTTTACTCTCAATATGTCAGGCGGTGACTCGAAAGAGGAGGCCATTTTTAGCCAGCTTGGCTGGAGGCCAGCAAAATGTTCTTTCTTTGTTGCCAAATATCTTAACCTGATAATTTAGCATTATCAGCAGACCTCGTCAAGTTTGGTGGCGGGCACCGCCCTGACGAGCGCCCCGGGATGCAAGCAGGCTGTCCCACAAAAAGTTATTGAAAACTTTGCACTTTGTTCAGAACAGGTGAAGAACCTCGAAGTTTGGTCACTTGTCCTCTTCACTGGGTGGCTTGCTTCCAACGTGAATGTTTAGCTTCCATCGTGGTTGGCTTGCTTCTGCTTCGTTCTGCGTGCTTAAGGGGGATTGACTACTGTGCAGGTTGCGACAATAGGTCGCAGCCGGTGTAGTTCATTTACATTCATGACCTATGCGTCAGGTTGTGTGAGGTGGAGGTCGATGGATTCCCTCAAGATGCTGGTGTGAGGATTTCTTCGGTCAGAAGGCTTTGTTGGTGGTTAATGTGGACATTGCCCTGAATGTTGTAAGTTACCATGGATCAATAAACTCTTGTGTGGTTCCATACGTTAGAATGCTAGTCAGTGAGAAGAGGTTGGTTTCTTCCTTCTCGTCAGTTTTTTTTTTTTAATTGGACAATGGAAGGACTCGGGTGGTTGTTCTACATCTAGTAGTCAATCATTTCAACTCAAACTAGTGGGATAAACAGAGTTGCGGAGGTCTTCGAAAACTTTGATGAAAACCCTGTGTTGGTTTAAGTTGGGGCGTTGGGTTTTCCTTGGAGCTATATGGCCGAAGGGATTGGATGAGTGAAGGGCACCGTCGGCCGAAGGGCTGTTTTATGAAGGATAGAATTTCCGTGTCGAGTTTCAGCCAGGCTGGGAAGAAGAGGCGAAGTCTTGTGCCGACTGGAAGGAAGGAGAGGCGGGAGGCGTCACGGTTTTGATGAGAGGAGCTCCTGCCCCCTGGTGATGAGCGGCGGTCAGGAGTTGCAGCTCGCTTCTGTTGGTTGCGTTGGCCGGAGCGGGAGCGAGGGGGATCGGGCCGAAGGGGCTGTTGGTTTCTCGGCTGAAAGTGGGAGTTAACTTTCGGACGGATTGGCGGCGCTGTGCGGAGCGGGCAGGGGCTGGGCCAAGGCGTCCGAGGGACCATTGCAGGACCACATCGGGGCAGGGCAGCAGACTAATAACCTGATGAACGAGGACCACAGTTGGGACCGGGCTGGAATGGATGGCGACCCGGCAAGCATGAAGGAAAGCCGCACAGATCATGGATGGGAAGTGGCACAATGCAGTGTAGCCAGTGGTCACCTGGTATGGGCAGGCCGTCAGGTGGCGGGCGGACGAAAGACAGGACACGGGAAAGGGACAAACCGTCTGCGGGACCAATCCGATT
This sequence comes from Lithobius niger, assembly GCA_023313725.1. Lineage (NCBI taxonomy): Eukaryota > Metazoa > Arthropoda > Chilopoda > Lithobiomorpha > Lithobiidae > Lithobius > Lithobius niger. The sequence continues at coordinate 127,834 of JAHWFP010230514.1, forward strand.
GATTAGTGGACGACGAAAGACGAGAGGACAGGCGGAGAGAGGAGCTTCCAGATGAGCGGGCTTTCATCTAGTTCAGGACAGCATCATAACCGGAAGGCGGACGAAAGACGTGGAGCGGGGAAAGAGGCTTTCAGCTTAACGGGCTTCCATCTTGGATCGGGGCGACATCTCAACCATAAGGCGGACAGAGGACGTGGAGCGGGAGAGGAGGTCCCAGCTTGACGGGCTTTCTCCCTGGGACGGGACGGCACCACAACAGTGAGGCGGACGAGAGATGCGAAGGCAGGGAAGCGGCAACGACGTTACCAAGACCCGACGATGGCGGCGTCGGGATGGACTGGTGGTCGGAGGTGGACCTGAAGCTCGGCAGGCATCGGTGACAACACATGACGTCTCAGAAGAGGTCGGAAGACAAACAGATGAGGGAGAGGTCGATGTGGGCTCCTCCCCAGGGGCCACGGAAGCAGATGGTTGGACGAAAGACGCTTTGAGTTTTGGCCGGCATCGGAATCCCATGACGACGCACTGGCGGCGGAGAGCCAGAAAACGAGCCGGGGAGGCAAAGCAGGGAGTAGAACCGGCACAGGGCGCATCAACGGGTGGCGGGCAAGATGTGGAGGCCGGTAGGGGTCGGGATCCCAAGGCGTCGTCCTAGAGGAGAGGACGCAGGGAAGACAGGTCGGTCGGACGAAAGACGTTTAGGCTTAGAAGTTGCAGAGGTCCGGGTCGGTGTTGGGCGGGCCCCTGGTTGGAAGACGGGTGAAGACGGCAACGCAGCGGCGTGAAGGCTGGGACGGACCGAAGGACAGACCAGGTGTCGGCATCAGATAAACCAATCCACGGTATCATGGTAGTAGTGGGGCCGAAAGATGATCGGCGAGGACGGGCCAGGAAGCAGAAGAATCCGCAGGCGAAAGTCCTTAGAAGGACGTCCGAAAGACAGCCAACAGAACGAGCCGCAACGGCGGCTTGACACAGAGATGGCGAGGCCATGGTTTCAACCGAAAGGCAGGAGTGAAGTAACAGCCTGGACTAACGATAGGTGGAGCGGTCCCGGGAACAACGGGAAGGAGCCCACGCTGTTTTCGGACGAAGGAGAAGAACCGGCAGAGATACGCGGCCGCCTGGCCAGCAGCTTAAGACCAAGAGATGGCAGGCTCACGTGGTCGTCATTCGTAAATGCGTAGAGTGAGGAACGCAAGTTTGGCAGATATTCGTCAAGGTTCAAAACGGCAACTCTCGGACAAGGCGGGTGAAGGACGAGTTGCTTGGAGTGAGGAACGCTGGCTCGGTAGATCTTCATCATGGTGCGGGATGGAAACACCCGAACAGGGCGGGTGAAAGACGAACGAGCATGAGGAGCGAGGGATGCCTGGACGACTTTCAGCATGGTGCAGAGCGGCAATATCTGGGTAAGGCAATATAGGGCAAGAAGTTCAGACACGGTTGGCCTTCCTTATGAAATCGGCGGACCAAATCCAAGATGGACGAAGAGACGGGAGCTTGCGAGATCTTCAGCATAATAAGTGATAGCTACTGCATCAGCGAGGCGGACGAAAGACGGCGAGGGAGCCGAAGGCAGGGGCCGTCGATGGACGATCCAGTTCACAACTGCTTCCACGGCAGGACTGGTGGGACGTGGAGCTTCAATGTCGTGGCGGGAGAGGCGAGAGGCCTGAGCAAAAACCCAGACTCGACGGCGACGTCCCGGGTATGGGCAGACCGGAGACGGGCCGAAGAGTTTAGCGTGAGGTGCGGGAGCCACAGCGACGAGATCCAGACGGCAGCACCTGAGCCGGGGGCGTGTCGAAGAGGGGAATGGCTGAAAGACAGGAACAGCAGAGGGAATGCAGATGGCTTCCAACTTGACTCTTCACTCAAAGCGTGGGTTTAAAGCCACGAATGAGACGAGCAGCAGCGTGGGACAGCAACTGTTGTCTTGATTTCCGCTCGAGACGTGGGGTTAGCCACGGTCGAGACAAGCAGCAAGAGGTGCAAACGGCGTCCGTCTTGGTTCACTTAAACGTGGGTTCTGGCCACGAAAGAGACGAGCAGATGACTTCAAACTTGACTCTTCACTCAAAGCGTGGGTTTTAGGCCACGAATGAGACGAGCAGCAGTGTAGGATAGCAACTGTTGTCTTCATTTTCGTTCGAGATGTGGGGTTAGCCACGGTCGAAACAAGCAGCAAAAGGTGCAAACGGAGTCCGTCTTGGTTCACTCAAACGTGGGTTCTAGCCACAAGTGGGACGAGCAGCAGTAGACAGCAACAGATGGCTTGATTTTCACTCGAGACGTGGGGTCAGCCACAGTCGAGACAAGCAGCTAGAGGTGCAAACGGCGTCCGTCTTGGTTCACCCAAACGTGGGTTCTAGCCACGAGTGAGACAAGCAGCAGGAGACTTGATTTTCCCTCCAGACGTGGGGTCAGCCACGAACGATACAAGCAGCAAGAGGTGTAGACGACTTCCGTCTTGGATTTTAACTGAAAACGGTGGGATTTATCCACGAGTGAGACAAGCAGCAGTGGACATCAACTGTCGACTTGATATTCACTTGATGCTTGGGGTGAGCCACAGTCGAGACAAGCGGTAGGATTGTAGACGGCTTCCAACTTGGTTCTTCACTCAAAACGTGGGATTTAGCCACGAATGAGACGAACGAGAGAACGGACAGAAAACTGTTGTCAGAAGACAAGCTGTGGAGAACCGGAAGTCTTGGCTCTTCACTCGAATGAGGCTTTAAGTCTTGGCTCTTCACTCGAACGAGGCTTTAAGTCTTAACTAAAGCTCGGTCGAGATGGACAATTCACGTACGCCTACCTGTAAGCTCAAATGTTCCGACCTTCTGCAGCAGCGATAGCAGCGACACCGCATAATCCGTCAGTGGCGTGTCACCTTAGACCACCTCTCGTCACGCGCGGAAAATTCAGCAGTTGGCGACTTGTTTTTAGAGCTACTCGCCAAAATGGCGACTGATTAACAAACCCTGATGCTTAAATGGTCATATCTCGGGAACCATGTTAGCTAGAAACAAGTGGTTTGCGGCGTTGCGTGCAGAATTACAAGAGCCCTCCAACCAAGTGTGCAACAATGTCACTAGCCACTTTAATTGATTGGAGCGTTACATTAATGCAAACAATATTTAAGCATTAAGTAGAAGCACAATTGCTAAAATTGTTTCTACATGGCGAGGAGGTAATGGACAATGGCAAGTGCATTTTAAGAGTCATTTTTTTTAAGAGTCAGGCAGGTCGTGATAGTTGAGTTCTTAGATTTTGACCAAATTTGGTGGAGATGTTGCTTCATATATGGGATGAATAGACAGCAAGTATGGACTCTGAATTTTGTATAGTTTGGGCAGGGGGCATGGCCAAAGACGAGGGCGTGGCCCTACTAAATAAAATCTCGCGCAAGGCGTACAAAGTTTAGATGTCTTTTACAGCTTTCAGTATAAATAAGTGTGCCATGGTAATTCCAGTTGCAAAGCATAGTCTAGGACAATGTTAAACAGTATCTAACTTTGTTTTGGTGGCACACTCTTGCTGTTTTTAATGATACTGTTACAAAGTACCAAATTAATTCGTGCCGGGCGCATATAGAAAGCAGTATACGCAGTATCAGCAACAGTGTGCCACAAGTTTATTAACCAATATGTTAACTTTAGGTACCCCTTATTCCATAAAACACATAAACTGAATGGCACACTTATGCTGTTCGTTTCTACGCAAGCCGCAAAAGTTAAATTTTACGAGAATAGGCCTAACTTAGGCCTTACTTCCGGCCTTCAGCAAGAGTCAAGAAGAACAAAAATTGGTGTTTTTTGATGGTCAAGGTGTACTGAAGGCACATCACTGTATAAAGTTTTGGCACAGTGAGCCATTTTTATTAAAAATAGCTTTTATTAAGGCATTACGGATGGCTACGAATGCGCATTATTTATGTACTCTTTCATAGGTGGAGCTTTTATCTTTTGCATCTTATTTTTTACCATTATGTTTCCTATCTGTCGAAGAAATCTTAGCCAGATTTGTTATGTGCAAGTAACCTGGCTGCTTTCACCCAGATAAACTGATTTTTAAGAAATTTTTAGAAGTGTTAGTGGACCTTGCTTGGTGAATGGCAATATCTTTCGGCAGCTTTGAGGACGCATCACCTGCTCCCATTCACCAATCAAAGACCTATGAAATAATCCTGCAATACTGGAAATACAGTGGTCGTATAAGGTTTCTAGCATGGGGGATATAAGGGGGTATAAAATGTGTACCCCACCATACAAACAATTTTAAAATATTTATTTACGCTACATGTGTTACCTTCTAGAGAGTAAAAATTCTCCATAGTTTGCACACTAGAGATAGCTCCCTATCTTGCCTATTTTCAACTAGAACGCACAGACTTCTTCAGGCTCCTTGACGATAAGACATTTTCTGGCTACAAGCTTCGTTGTCAACACGATCTCCATCAAAGTTTGAAATCGCCACTTAGCGTAGCTTCCAGAATTTACACGGACGATTGTCACTGCCTAGGTTACTGTCTTCAGTAGGCTATTTCACATCGCAAACCAAAGTGTCTGTATTGCAAACCAAAGTGTCTGTTATCCAGAGTGTAAAATTGTCTGATCCGACTGTAAAGTTGTGTGATGAAAAGCGTGTTTTTAGCTGAATAGTGTACAACAAACTACGTGATTTGTCGGATTTTGTCTGATGATGGTGATTTTTTCGGGTATCCTAGATACTAGGATACGGTAGATTTTGCATTTGACTGCAGGTTGCAGTCAAAAGTTTGCAAGATGGTAAACTATCTTTAGTGTGAAAGTGTGCGAAATATGGAGAATTTTTACTCACTTGAAGGTGATATTGATACGGTGTTCCATAGTACTGAGCGTAATCGTAACAGACTTTTTTTGTGACGCCACTGGTAATTGAGACTATCAGTTTCAAAACCAAAGATGGATGTTCGTTATGAGCGGTGCATTTTCGTTACTCTTGGAAACTGAGCCACATGAACCCAGAACAAGGTCGTCAGTGGTTGATTTTCTCAAGGAAGAAAACTGAAATGGGCTGACATGGATATTTTCTGAATATGAGCCCTCCTGAAGAAGGATAGAAATTCAAATTTCTGACAGGATTAGTGTAAACTGTTGGCATAGGTCAAAATAAGAGAATTTTTAGAGTCGTGGCTAGTGGTTCTTTGTGGGCTGTGAGTAATGGATAATGTTTGTTCGAAAATCCTACGGAAAGTGCACAGTACCCCTCTTAAAAAAAACTGATTTCCATTCTTCTTTGAAATAATTAAGCTATATATTCTGGGAAGCTGATCGAACAGTGGTTGACTTCTTGGCTTTTCCATGTGCAGTGGATGTTGCCATCTTTTTGGAGATATCCAATCTACACCCAAATTATAGCGATGGCTTGCACAATTAAGGATGGGTTTGGGTCAGTTTCTTTTCTTGATTTGGTTCCGGTTTCTGTTTTACATGCCCACAAAACCATTGGTTTTTGCCATCCTCTACCCCCCCCCCCCCCGGGATTTTCTGGTTTTTTGTTGTTGTTTTTTTTTGGTAGCAGTACTAGCTTCCAACTCACTCCTAGCTGCTTTTACTTTCAGCAGCGTCACTGACCATGGGCCAGTCTGTAGCAACATTTCCCTCTAGCCTACTATTTTCTTTTTTCATGACTGGGAGCTTTGCTGTTATTTATACGTAGAAAATTATAATTATTTAAAAATTTAAAACACGAATCAATTTTTGATTTTTCGAACACCGTACAAAAAAAAACACGAGACAAAATCCGAATCGGTTTAGGTTTTCAGAAAAAACTGAAAATTCCGCTTCGGTTACCGACCAATCCCGAGCACAAATACTATCAGAAATTTTTATTTCTTCCCCTCTTTTGGATGATTTCATGTTCAGAAAATGTCCGTTATCAGCCCATTACATTTACATGGATCAGTTTCCAAGAGTTACGAAAATGCACTGCTCGAATCCAACAGCTATTTTTGGTTGAAAACCATGGACTTATACTGCCAAACCTGCTTATGGTGAAACTGATAGTCTCAGTAATCACTGCATAAATTAATATTTTGTTTTGAAGAGAGAAATTTTAAGCCCCTGTGGCAGAAAAAGTACGACCACTAACATTTATTTTGAGATTTTTTTTTCTTGATTTGCATAATATACAGTTGCACAAGAAAAGGTTTGACGGAAATAGTGAATAAATAAGATTTTTCAAACCCTTGGATGGGGGGGGGGGGGGGGGGTTGTTTTCCTTCCTGCACCTCTTAAATTATTTATGCCTCTGGCAATTTTGATTGGTGGAAGGGAGTAGTGACTTGTCCACAAAGCAGCTTCAAGTCCATTCATTCAATAGGCAAGGTGTTTACTGACACTTCTAACAATTTACGGTTAAAAGTCAATTAATTGGGTGAAAGCAGCCATGCCACTTTCAAATACTTAGTAAGTCTAAAAGATTTTGTTGGAAAACTTAGAAAATAAATAATGGTAACAAAATATATCTCTTTCATATACAAAATAGCCTATATATGAAGCATGTGCAATCGCAGCCATCCGTAAGGTCTTTATTAAAACGATTTTTAATAAAAATGGCTCACTGTGCCAAAACTTTAGAAAGTGATGTGCCTTCTGAATACCTTGACCATCAAAAATCACCAATTTTTGTTCTTCTTGACTCTTGCTGAAGGCCGGAAGTAAGGCCTAAGTTAGGCCTATTCTCGTGAAATTTACCTTTTGCGGCTTGCGTAGAAACGAACAGCATAAGTGTGCCATTCAGTTTATGTGTTTTATGGAATAAGGGGTACCTAAAGTTAACATATTGGTTCATAAACTTGTGGCACACTGTTGCTGATACTGCGTATACTGCTTTCTATATGCGCCCGGCGCGAATTAATTTGGTACTTTGTAACAGCATCATTAAAAACAGCAAGAGTGTGCCACCAAAACAAAGTTAGATACTGTTTAACATTGTCCTAGACTATGCTTTGTAACTGGAATTACCATGGCACACTTATGCTGAAAGCTGTAAAAGACATCTAAACTTTGTACGCCTTGCGCGAGATTTTATTTAGTAGGGCCGCGCCCTCGTCTTTGGCCATGCCCCCTGCCCAAACTATACAAAATTCAGAGTCCATACTTGCTGGCTATTCATCCCATATATGAAGCAACATCTCCACAAAATTTGGTCAAAATCTAAGAACCCAACTATCACGACCTATGTAGAACCTGCCTGACTCTTAAAAAAAGTGGCTCTTAATGTCTACCGGCCAAATGGCGAGTGCAACACAATTCACATTCGTGAAGGTTGCGATGAAGGTAGGTGACTCATCCATCTCGCAGAGAGTTGTTAGTCCAAGGTTACACATTGTTCGGTTAAAAAAAGTTTCAATTCTGTGTTGTGGTTCAGGTGTACCTTTTACGATTCTAATTGAATATTTGATAATTAATTGGATAACTAGTTATCGTGATAAGGTTTAGGTTTGGTTAGGGTTATTTCAATACGTACATAGTTCCCTTTAAAGGGAGGCATACACAATTAACCAAAACGTACACCCATCATAAAACAACAACAAGCACATACAAAGTCCTAAGTCAATCAATAAAATAAATTAAAAGCAACATCCAAATGTTCCCCAAATGAGGACTAACAAGAACTACATAAGCCATCATTACAAAAGTCCAGTTTGGGTGGCCAGGCAAAGGGCAGGTTTTCCCCACCATTAGAAACAAATTTATCGAGGGCATTCTTAAAACCATTAAGAGAATTGCAGTTAACATCGCTAGGTATCCTATTCCAGCAGTTTATCAATCTATATCTAAAAGAGTTTTTAGTAGTATAGGGCATTCGCAATCACGTGACCGGCAGCCGCGGTTTTTCTCAACTGGACGACCAGCGACGCGTCTGCATCAATGCTGGTAGTACTACAATACAACTGAACGATACGGCTGTCCACATAAACACGCTGCTAAACTGATTATTTTTGTAGCTTGCAGCCCGATATCTTAAAGAGATACGAAGAAATGAATAGTTAACCAGTTTTGGAGATCGTTATACTATCAGACCATCAGATGTTCAGGGTTTGTCATCGATCTACCACGAATCACGTCGGCCTACCCGCACATCGTACTGTTTTTTTCTTTACGTTGGTTTAGTCATTCTGTTTGATTTTCTTTCGTTCCCTTTTCTTTTGCCTGAGTAGGCAAACAAAAGCAATTTAAAACAGAATGAAAACAAAAAAAAAGGGGGGGGGGGGACGACGACGACGAAACCAATGTAAAAAAAAACCTCAAATTACCGGGCGTTTTCTAAATGTTATTACGGCACAGTAAAGCTTACAAGCTTGCAATCAGTTTGCTTGTGGCTGGGCAATAAAAGTAAATTCTATCAAAATAAATTATGATCCTATTAGCTAACATTAGCCTATGCCTACCTTTGAGAGTATAATTAGTGCTGGGCGGTATCGGTATTTTTACCGCGGTTATCATTATTTTTTGAATACCGAAACCGTAATCGGTATTTGCATAATACCGAAATACCGTACATTTTTAGTGTATAGCTGATTTTTTAATAACTTCGCCAATTTTTATCGGATTTGGACATTCCAATAAACCATTCGAAGCGTTTTTTCACCAGCATTCAAACAGAGCTAAATTCAAATTGATAGCGTAAACTGTTCAAAAGTTATAGGGGAAAAACCAATGACCAATTTGCAAAATATTTACTCAGTCTTTAAAGTTGACTCAATCATTCAGGTAGAGTGAACAGTTATGTCTGTACAAAACAAAAACATCTATCCAAATGTTTTTTGTTTTTTTTTGATTCGGTTAGGATCCGGATCTGCTTCAGCCAATCTTGTAAATTATCTGGATTTGGTAAAAGTATATTCAGTCGATTCCTAGATTTTATGTGTCTATTCCGAGCGACGATTAAACTGTAACCCGATCTCCGAGACCGATTCCAATCAAAGTGGAGGAGTAGCAGCAGAGGTGCACTGATGTTGAAATCAGACATCGGAAAACAGCATGGTACGCCCTCTATCATTTAGTAGCAGTTTGGCGTGAGGGTATGCTTCAACTACCCAGGTAGGCGGATACCGATACCGTACCGAAAATTTCCGATACCGCCCAGCACTATGTATAATAAAGCTTCAAAGCCTAGAAAAAAAATTTTGCTGCAAAATAGGACTACTTCTAGTTGACCCACATTTTGAATACTGATGGCCCGTGGTCATCAGAAAAACCTAACGAAGTCAGGGAAATTTGCTGTCCTGTTAGGTGGGAGGTGGGGGGGTTTATTGACAGCCATGAAGACAATTTTCGGGCAGGGGTAATTGTATACTTAAAAGGTTTCTTCAGTTGTTCTCTAGAACTGTTGTCAAAACGGTGCACAAACAGGTAATTGATATAATATCCACCAGATTTTCTCCCAGCCACAAAATTATTCGATTAAATAAATACACAGCGAAGAATATTTACCTGTTTTTTATTATGTTTTTTTTTTTTTGGTGGGGGGGGGTGGTGGAGTAATGTATCGTTGAAAATTTAGTCAGATATCCTGAATGAGAGGCTAATTAAGTTACTGTTGTTTTCTTTGACCTTTCAGTTACTGATTTCACTTGTGAAATTCGTGTAATAAATTAGAAAAATATTTTTGTTTGCATGCCCAAAAAAGAACAGCATGGACTAATTTTAGTTTCAAAAAAATCAGTAGGGCAGCCTTACGAAAAAAAAAAGCCAACTATTCTTGCTACAGACAGTTCTGTTTTATAGAAAGATAAAAATAAAGACCAGGTTAATAGCGAAATATGTATATAAATAAATCTTTAGTTGAATATTAAAAAATGTTGGCTGTGTGTGCAAAAATTCGGGGAATGCTGTTCGAAATAAACAAGTTACGTTTTTAATTTGGCAATTTTTATGTCTCTCAACAGTGCTCACGTGTTAAACTAAAAAAAAAAAATTTCAAGTATTTCAAATTTTCTTTTTGTACTCTTGCCAATCTGAATAGAAAATTATTCGTGGAGAACTGCTTTCTTAGCTCTATGATGAAATGCTGCGAGGAGATTACAATTCTTTGCCTTTTATCCGATAAATCACCCATACGAACAGCTAGCTGATAAACAGCGTTTTCAAGCTGTAGCTGAAGCATTGAATATTGCCGAAAATATTTCGTTAACCGCCGTACAACGATAAAAACATGAGCATACTTTTAAACTTTTATTAGTGCAGCGATACAAGTGACGAAAATGAACGATGACATTACTTTCTTGAAGAAAATAACGGTTGAATACACGCTGTTTACCGTAGGTGGCTAGCAACCCTTCCGAATGTCAATCTAGTAGCTGTCGGCACTTGGTAGTAGACCTTACAAAGCACTCACCATTTCACAAGTTCTACTCGCCACATATCAAACACGTCTTGTACGATTTAAGGTTTCTCTAGTTTATGCATTAAGAAAATTGTGCAATTTATCAAAACTCCAGCATTAATGCAGAAAATCCAGTTGTATAGCCCTTGTAAATCTGAGCATAACGCCGCAAACCGTTAGTCTCCTAACTTGTACGGTTCCAGAGATACCCCTTTTTTAGTGGCATGCTCTGTAGTTAGTCGCCGTTTTGGTGAGTAAGGCTAAATTCCAAGTCGCCAACTGTTGAGATCCACTCGCTAAATGGTGAGTGGCGACCGACATTGAAAAGGGTTGGTGGCTAGCGAGAGCATGGTTTGTTGGTCCTCCAGATGGTATCTTGTGGGCGGAGCCTAACGTTCGTGAAGCTTATAGCGAATGCCCTATTGTAATGGATTCGTAAGATTTTCATCTTCCAATTGTTACCACGTTCAGAACTTTCGTTTAAAACAAAGACTGTTTCCAAAATTCCAGTTATACCTCGAATAATCTTAAACATCATTATTAAAGCCCCACGTTTTCTCTGCCACCACAAAGTCGGCAGCTGTAGGTATTGCATTCTTTCAGAATAGCCTACCCAACAATTTTCTTAGCGACACTCTTTTGGACTTTTTTAATACCCATGTCTTTCATGTACAATGCATCCCAGAATGGGTTACCATACTCCATTATTGGTCTGGTGATTGACAGATACATTTAAGTACACCTGTAGCTCTCTTAGAACTAATGGAACGACTAAGTTGGTACATGAGTGAATTGGACTTGCCAATCATCCTAGTACGACGAGTTTAAGTCGGAAGTTATCATAATTCCCAAATCCAAATTTTTACAAACAGGTTGCAAAATCTGGTTGTCCCCAAAATAAGTCTTGCACAGATTCTCCCTACCAAAATGTATGACAAAAGTTTTGGAAATGGTAACCGGCGTACAATAATTCAAACACCAAGCCTGCGCAGTGTCAAAATGTTGAAATTCATAGTAATGAATATAATTTAAAATAGTTAATATTCGTCATCAGCGTGACAAATACCACAAACAATGTTAATTTCGGTAAAAACAAAATTTCTTGAAAAAAAATGACCCCTGCCACGAGTATTCCTGTCTCCAATACGAAGTTCTTTCGTGCAAAGGCTGCATCCAATGGGAAAAGTCCCTGTAACAATACCACAATTAGTACCTTTTAATTCAACTTACCTTAACAATGACAGCTTTCCTGCCTGCATAACGTCCATTCAGAACCAAAATGACTTTGCCAGGTTTCATAATTTTCCCCATCTTGCCTACAAGAGGACACAACATGCCAATCGTCAGCCAAGGGCCTTCCATTAAAAATCATCATCACAAACAATAATTACGCAAAAATGTCAAAATCAACACTCCTTCCACTTTATTTAATAGACTTATGACAAGTAATCACTTTACCAATACCATTTAACAACTCGATGAACACAGATTATTAAAACATACAAAACACAAACCTGCTTCTCAGCAATGGCTGCCTCCTAAAAGGGCGAACACCGGAAGTTACAAACGGAAGCGGAATTTCGTCACAACAAGGTAAAGTGAGATAACAAACAATACATGGGTTTAGAGTTGTACGGTGATAAAAATTCATCGGCGGCGATGAGCAAATATTTCACGGTGGCGGCGTAAATCGACGCACTGATATTCGGACAGCATCGGCGACTTTCAAAATTTTGAGGCAGCATGGCGGCGTCGGTGGTGCTCTCATAAAGTAAAGTAGGTTAAGTGTAAACCTGAATATTTCTCTTCATATGTTGAAAAATACACCTGTTGGGTGTGCGTCTACCTATTACCAGGTTGTTTTTTTTTAATTGGTTTCATTCTTTTTTACCTTGCTTTCGTTTTCTTTCATTTTGGTTTCGTTATGTTTCGAATTGCTTTAGTTTCTTTGCATTTTGGTTTCGTTTCTTTTCATTTTGCTTTCGTTTCTTTACACTTTGCTTTAGTTGCGAGGTAATTTTACCAATCTGATAGTTGAAGCAAATTAAATGGAGATTGCTAAATCTAATATACAGTAAATAAATTAAGATCTAGGTTTAAAAACATATAAATTAATGATTTACCAATGATTTATTAAGGATTAATGATTAATGTATACAGTAATACCAGTAATATCCAATGGCTACTGCTTAATTTAAGTTGAACGACATATTTAAAAAGCAATGTGGTGAGAATTATCACTGCATGTTTTGCGGTAATATGTTCCGAGCACTTAATTTATTTTTCTTTTATTTATTTGTAATAATTCAAGAAATTTGTTACGACGCTCCAAGAAAACAACTGAAAACGAATCTAACAGCCGGTACTGTCGTACAGGGAAGCTTCATTCCAGCCGCGATGTAGAGTAGGTAACGGGAAAATACGGGGCCGCACACAAGTTACATCACTCAAATTTCGCCCCTTTTGAAATACCTTCCTTCAGTCACAATATTCACAACCTTTGCAACCCCGACCCGTGGAAAATATCGTCGACTTCCACCCCCCCCCCCCCACCCTCCAATTTCCTTACCGCAAGAAGAAAACAATGTGAAAAAATTATAAATCTTGTAGTGAAATTAGTAGATTTTGCGCTAAAATTTTTGAAGACCGTGCCTGTAACGTCAATACCCCAAAACAAAACTTGTTAAGGATTCCCGCCAAGCTTTTCGGCCGTGTGAAGTCGTAATATCAAAGGCCAAGCTCTTTCGCCAAGCTAATCCCACCGAGTAATAGTTCAAAGGTTAAATGAAATATATGAAAATTGCCTACAGCGCAATATTAAATTATTTCATTTAACGTTTGAAGTCTTAGTCGGTCGGATTAGCTTAGCGAAAGAGCTTGGCCTTTGATATTACCAAAAGAAAATCAACACACATCTGGTGGTTGTTGTCTGGTTTTATTTACTTTTATATTACGACTTCACACGGCCGAAAAGCTTGGCGGGAATCCTTAACAAGTTTTGTTTTGGGGTAGACTTTACAGGAACGGTGTTCAGTAATTTTACCGGTAGTGCAAAATCTTACTATTTAACTACCGTACTATAATTAGATATATAATTTTCCCGCATTGCTTCCCTCCTGCAGTAAGGAAATTGGAGGAGAGGAGGCGGGGGGGGGGGGGGGCGATATATTCCACGGGTTGGGGTTGCAAAGGTTGTGTATAGTGTGACTGAAGGGAGGTGATTTAAAAAGGGCGAAATTTGAGTGATGTAAATTGTGTGCGGCCCCGTATTTTCCCGTTTCCTACCCTACATCGCGGCTGGAATGGAGCTTTCCTGTACGACAGTACCGGGCTGTTAGTTTCGTTTTCAGTTGTTTACTTTGAGCGTTGTAACAGAAATTCATGAATTATTACAAATAAATAAAAGAAAAATAAATTAAGTGCTCGGAACATTTTACCGACAGAAAATAAACTGATTATTCTTACCACATTGCTTTTTAAATATGTCGTTCAATTTAATTTTAGCGCAGTAGCCATTTATGGATATTACTGGTACTACTGTATACAGTAAATCATTAATTTAATACGTTTTTAAACCTACATCTTAATTTATTTACAGTAATTTACATTTAGTATTTTCCGTTTAATTTGCTTCAACTATTACGAAACCGAAATGTAAAGAAACTAAAGCAATTCGAAACATAACGAAACCAAAATGAAAGAAAACGAAAGCAAAGTAAAAAAGAACGAAACCAATTAAAAAAAACCTGTATGAAGACTACATCTGGTAATTCTGCACCTGGTATTGACGAGATTTCACCCAAACTTCTTGAACCTATACAGTCTTCACTAGCAGAGCCAATATCGCATATTATTAACTCATCTTTTGGCTATTTTCCTGAAGAGTTAAAAATAGCTAAAGTTACTCCAGTTTACAAAGATAGTTCCCGTACTGATGTTAGTAATTATAGGCCGATTTCTGTGCTTCTGTACTTCTCAAAAATGTTTAAACGTGTTATGTGTACTAGACTAATAACTTTTTTCAGGAGCGTGTCCTACGGACGTGGTATATGTCATTAGCTCATGCTTTTTTAGAAAAACACGAATTATTGGTTGATAAACAGTTTGGTTTTCAGCACAAGCGCTCCACACAGCTTGCTCTCACAAGATTGATTGAAGTTGCTATCAAAGCTGTAGAAAATCAGGAATTTTTCATTGCTGTTTTTTTAGACCTCAAAAAAGCTTTTCACACTGTTGATCACAATATCTTGTTAACCAAATTAGACTTCTATGGAATACGGGGCGTTGCACATTCTTGGATTAAAAGCAATTTAACCAGTAGAAAACAATTTGTTAATATCTACAACACCACAGCGACCAAAAAAGCATTACTTGTGGTGTTCCCCAAGGATCGATTCTTGGCCCACTTGTGTTTATTCTTTACATAAATGACATTACTCAGGTATCTGATATTATTAAATACGTTTTGTTTCCTGATGACACTGCAACACATGCAGCAAATAGAAATATCAATGAGTTACATGCAAAAGTTACAACTTGGTTTCTCGAAAACAAGCTAACTTTATTTTGCTAATGTTTTTTTTTTTTTAAGAATGGTGTGCTGTTAGTGGTCCACCCCGACCCTTGCATGTCCACTTTGCTCTTTTAAATGGAGCAAAGAAAGTCATTTTATTATTTTATTATTAAACGTGTAAAAAACGAATTATATGGTTATATGTCCTCGGCAACGTCGTTATGATAAAACACAACTAAACATTAGTCTTCAAGGTGTGCAGTTAAAACAAGCAACACATGTGAAGTTCCTTGGAGTAACTATTGATGACCATTTATCATGGAACGAGCATATCAGATAATTACGAAGCAAGTTGTCGCGGAGTGTTGGCATCTTAAGGCATTTGAAACAATACCTAAACTCTTGAACACTCTTGATGTTGTACAATTCATTTATCTTGCCTTATTTTAATTAATGTAGCGTTGTCTGGAGCAACTATCTCAAAGTTACCTTCATAGGCTCCATTTAATTCAGAAAGCTGCTGTCAGAATATTGAAATTTGCCAGACGCTTTGACCATACAACCCCACTCTTCATTGCACAGAAGATTCTACTAGTTTGCAAACTTATGGCATATAATCAAATTATCTTCACATACAAAACCTTGAAAAATCTTATAGCATACAAATTTGAGGAAACTGTATACAATTATAATCTCCGTAATCACTAGACCCGGATAGCCGGAATGCTTCATGTGGCGTACCACAGATCCAAACTAGCGCAGTGTAACTATAGCAACAGGGCCATGCGCCAATGGGATATGTTACCTGAACACCTAAAGCAATTTTCATCCCTGCATTCGTTCAAATCTAATTTAAAGAAAACACTTTTGGAAGAGCTACTGTTAAGTAATTTAACTTGAGTTCAACCCGTCCCCCTCCCCCATATGTGCTGAGACCAACCTTCATGTGTTTATTTTTACTTGCTACTAATTTTTAGATTTTTTTTACCTTTATTTCTGATAACTTAATTTTTTTTATGTACTTATTTTTACCTGTACCTGGGATTGATAAGACTATTTGTCTTTAATTCTTTGTAGTTGTTTCATTGTCTTGTGTGCAATAAACCCTTTACTTACTTACTTACTTACTTAGCACATTACATTGGACCTAGTGGCAGGGAAGTAGAACAACTGGAGGTGAGTTCTGCTCACCACAAACACTACAGTAATCGTTACAGATATCAATGAATGTAACGGTTGACAATTTGGTTGCTCGTTGGAGGATAATTATTTCCAGATCAAAGTTTGTACGTCCATTTGTCTTGTAATTGTTTTTTAAAAATGGCAGAATTATAGGCATCGGCCTGAACAGCGTCTAATGATGATGCTGATGATGATGATAATGGCTCTCCCTTTTGTAGCAGGGTGCAGCCGAAGCCGCCTAGCCCTCCAACACAAAAATGCTAAAGCGCTGCCCCCCCCTTAACCACTTTCCTTGCGGCTCCACCAACCCAACAGCAGCCTCTTTCCAATCCCCTCCTGACCCTCTTCCCTCCAACCCAGAAGCAACCTGATGGCCTCCTCACCCTCTCTCCCTCCCCAATTCTCCCTATCCCTAAGATCCTCCAGTCCCCAGCAACATACCAGAACATGCTCCATCGTTTCCTCGCCCTCTCCACAGATGCCACAGGTAACATCTTCATCCTCTCTCCCTGCTTTCCATTCCATCGCCCGAGTGTCCAAAGCACCAGCCCTATCCCTAAATAGCAGCACACTCCCCCAGTCCCCCTCATACCAGCTCTCCCACCATATTCTGCTCTTTTCTTCACGATACCCCTCCGTCGACAATTTACCTCTCATATCCCTCTTCCACCTTTCCACTTCAACATCCTTAATACCTCTCCTCCAACCCACTGCTCCCCCTCCACCAGACACCTTCACAAACTTCTAATCTCCTCGTCCTATCCACCCACCTGGTACAGCACCTCTGTGTCGCATACTGATACACCCTTCTCACAATTGTATCCTCCAGCAGCCCACGCACCCTCCTATCAAATCCAATCTTCGCTGCTACCTCCCTGGCTTCACAGGACGACCACCCCATTTCCTCCTTCACCACCTCTTCAGTCGTGAATCTATTAGCCCACAAAGCCCACATTCCCAGCTCCTCCTGAAACCTTTCGAGCTGTTTCCACTCATCCCCATCATACACCAACCCCCCCCCCCATCAAACATCACCACCCGACACCGCCACCCCCTTCCAAAGAATTCTCGCAATCTCGTACCGGTTGTAACCCCACATTGCCACCTTCTTAGTCATCCCCTTAATCCTTTCTGCTTTTCCTCTCACCTTCCTCCTTATCAACTCCAGATAGTCCGGTTTAGCACAAAGTCTCACCCCCAGATAATCATACTCCTTCACTCTTTCCACTTCTCCTCCACTGGAGCCTCTCCTCCCCTACCTCCCACACTTATTCCTCTTCCCCAAAAACTGTAAATCCCGATTTCTCCTAACTAAACTCGACCTTCATCTCCAGTCCCCACACCGCACATACGCCAAGCAACCTTTCAAGTTCCTCCCCCACCCCATCCAGCAACCCAATGTCATAGGCAAAAAAATAAGAACCGGTATGCATAAACTCTCCTCTCTCCCACTACCCCACCTAAAACCATTCCCTGTTTCCACCAAGTGCTTTTCTAGTCCCCTAAGGTATACCACGAAGAGCAGAGGTGACACAGGACACCCCTGTCTCAGCCCCCTCCTACACTCAACCCACCCCGACTGTACACCACCCCAAGTAGCAATGTACTTCCCCGCCTCATAAATCCTGCGCATCAACTCTACAAACCCCTCTTCAACTCCCATACCCAGCTGTTCCCCCCCCCACACAGTAGATTCTACCTCACACCATCGTAAGCGTGGGCAATGTCCAAAAACGCCACGCATAAACTCATCACCTCCTGCGCTGTGGCGGCGCACATGGCATACGAATTTTGGCTAGTGCGGGCGTGGCGCTGCTGCCTAAGAGGAAGGTGAGTAATCTTTCCAAGTGCAAGGAACGCAACTTCACTTTCAGATGTGTTTGAGCGATAAAGCTGGGCGCCGCCACGCTATGCCACCGATGAATTTCCCAATATTCGCATGCCGTTGCTGATACAAAAAAATAATATCTGCATGCCACCCCTGCTTGCCGCCCTTAAATTTTCGGTGCGCCGCTGGGTAGCTTTGGATTTCAATTCAAAATGTCAGAGTTTTAATTTTTTAACAATCTGAGGAGCCTAAAAACAAACAAATGCATTGAAGTACTTTCGTCAGTGTTCTACTTATTATTCATGTTCATGCGATAAGA
This sequence comes from Lithobius niger, assembly GCA_023313725.1. Taxonomy (NCBI): domain Eukaryota; kingdom Metazoa; phylum Arthropoda; class Chilopoda; order Lithobiomorpha; family Lithobiidae; genus Lithobius; species Lithobius niger. The sequence goes on from JAHWFP010230514.1 coordinate 146,056, forward strand.
TTGGAGGTGTAAATGTTTTACACTTTTAACAATCTGATGCCACAGATTCGCCACGATTAGCATCCCTCGGTCGGTTTGTATACATAGCATTCGAGCTACTAGTATTACTTCAGAACACATTTTTTTTCATCAGGGCCACAGCCAGGGCCGGATTGGGACCCCTCTCCCTTTGTCTCAGTAGCCATCTCTCTGCCCCAACCCTTTTACTACCAAACCGAATGGCACACAAAAGGGAAAATTAATACGAGGCATTATATTGGTCCTATCATTAGGGATGCAGTCGTTTGCATGGTCTGTACTGATGCTCGGTATTGGTGGACGATAGTATGGGTTTCAGATAGGCACAAGTAACGCTTATCTACAGATACCGTCGGACCCAGAGGTGGACACCAGATTAAAAGGTGTTGAGGCGTTTTTATCGACAGTTTAAAAAAAATCATGTAATTGAACGGCAGTAGACACATAGTATTTTGGTTTTGCTTGTGCGATATGACGTTATCATGAATATGTAAGAATAAAAGATTTTGGAAGTAGGCCATTTAAAAAAAAAATGTACCACTGAGTTTAACAAACATACTTAGTACTGTTGTTAAATGTTATTTTAACGTAAATAATTTTAAATATTTATTATTTTTAGTCGTGGAAAGAATTCTGAGAAGCATAGTTAATTTGTAGGAGACAGGCTGATCCAAACTATTTTTACTTTTCAAATTTTTGGTTGAACATTAATTGTAATTACAGTAACCTAACAATGGCACGACAGAAACACAATTTTCAATGACCCCCTCTCCTCAAAACCCAGAAAAAACTCTTCACTCAAGGTGAAAAAAATAATGTGACACCCTCTGGCCGCCCCCCCCCCCCCCAAAAAAATCACTATTCCTATGTCTATTGATGCTGTCTGCAGACGATATTCTGTAGCAAAATTAAGTAAGTAGCACACTCACACCGACAAGTTATCGCTACTTTCGTTTTTAACAAAAGGACAAGGTTGGGTTAAAAATGTTCTATAAAACAACGATGTTCCTTACACACATCTTGTATCGAGTTTAAACACATTGTATGCTTGTACGCCCACATCCCTAACATAGTCGCCACCTGAAAGACACATGCCAATAACCAGGAAACAAGGATCTTCTAGAAAATATATTGAAAAATAACTGCATTAAGTAGTAATGATATTGACACTTTAAAAGTCGGGTAAACACATCATAGGGCGGGGGATCTCTGGGGTTGCCTGTCAGAATCTGAGGCGTTTTCAGAAATGTTGACTACTGAAAGTGGCATTTTTGAGGTCCAAAAATGACTTTTCCTTCCCTTCCCCTACATCAACAAATAATGATAGGTCTCTAAGTTATCTTTATAGTCTAGTCATTTAAAGCTACAGCTGTGCAATGATCAGGGAAGGGACCAGACTTAAGCCCACCTAGACATTACAACGAGAAAAAATTCATCAACAACAGAAATTTTACTTGTGACTGTAAAATGTAAAAAGGCCCCCTTACGAGTGTGAGGGAGGGCCCATGTCCCAATGGCACAATGACCAGTTCGGGCCTGCGTACTGTACTGAAATGGTGAAAAGGATGGTGTACTGTGCAGGGCCCCTCGTAAGTCAGCTCAACACCCTGATGGTCCGTCTCTGATCCGACCCAATCTCAAAATGGCAGCCACGAATGGTCCATTAATTTCTTCGAGGTCTGTTCGGGAATTGGCCAAGGAAATCGCATTTGTGAATTTTTTTACGGTGAGTCCTGCCATCTACTGCCAAAAAACGGCAACTAACAAAAAGCTTAGTAATTCACTGATTTAATCCCAGTAATCACCCGGAAAATGGCTCACACATGCAAATAAATAAATTTCCGAATTTTTACCACAGCTATTAAATTTTTGGACTGCACATAACTCCCCAGTAAATAGCGACATGTTTGTTTATCCAAGAAGTATTTCAAGGAAGACATCAGTTTTGTATGGAAGGCGTCACCCTCGGTTGACAAAAAGCGGCAACAAGACAAATCAATCGCATCAGCAGAGCTTTCGGCGTCCGTATTGTCCAACCCAGTCGCGTACACTGTAAAAATGAAAGGTGCTATATGGCACTTTTAGGGGTGAATTTTCTTGTCCCGTATATGGAACCCCTTAAGTGCCTTTTATCACCCTTAATGCAGGGTGAAAAATTATGCACCCATGTCTAAAGTGCTCATATTAATGTTTAGGGTGACTGTTGTCCTCCTACAATTTAAAACACATTTCACTCTTCAGGTGCCAATTGACACTTAAAGGAATAACTTTGCACCCCGTGACTGGATTTTAATTTCAGCCTATTTTTACCCATAGTGCCTATTGGCACAAATTTTTTTTACCCTGTGGTGCTAGCTGACTTCCTAATGAATATTTTTGCACCTCATGAATTTCACACTATTTTCACCCTCTCGTCCCTATAGGCACTAACTTTTTTTTCACCCAAAGGTGCTAGGCTAGTCTTGCGAGGGCAAAAGACAAGGGCGAAACGAATACGGTTTCAGCAAGCGAAGGAGCAGAAACGTCTGCTTGTTGTTTGGGGCTAGAATGGTTGGCACCCAGGCCTAGGACAATTTTTATCAATTGATCATTTAATATCAGTTAGCTATCACCCACAAAGATCTCTAGATGGACTGTTTCGCCCTTGTTTGGGCTCGTCAGTAGAGAAAACTTTATGATTACAGCTAGGCTAGGCTTGCTAGGGCAAATGACAAGGGCGAAACGAATACTGTTTCAGCAAGCGAAATAACAGAAACGTCTGCTTGTTTGGGGATCCATTCTACTGAATGGTTGACACCCAGGCCTACGACAATTTTTACCATTTGATCATTTAATATCAATTAGTTCTGGTGCCGTTTATTTACGAAAATAGTGATAATGTTACGTAAGTGAGTGACGGTTACCGCTGGTACGTTATCAAGGTGAAAGAGCTAAGAAAATTAGACACCAAAATACGTGGGGGTCAATTGGTACCACCACTGCTCTCAACCAGCACCTCAATAATGGAGCTAGTTGAGGTGCCATTTGTCTACCAAAAGGATGACAATTTATGTAAATGAGTGACGGTGAACACCAGCACCTATCAAGGTAAAAAGCCAGGAATATTAGGCACCAGAACACGTGGGGGTCGATTGGTACTACCACTGGTCTCAATCGGCAACTCAATAGTGGAGCAAGTTGAGGTGCCTTTTTTCTACCAAAATGGTGACAAATTATATGTGTTTGTGACGGTGAACAATTGCGCCCTCCAAGGTGACTAAACCCGGAAGATTAGGCACCAAAACAAGTTGTGGCCAATTGGTACCATCACTGGTGTGAACTGGTACCTGAATTAGGGAGCCAGCTAAGTTGCCATCTGTCAACGCAAATAGTGACAATTTATGCGCAAGCACGAGAGTGAATACTGGCACCTTGCAAGGTGACAATACCATGAAGAAAGGAACCATTCAACGACGTGGCCAACTGGTACCATAGCTAATTTCAAGTTTCACCCCGGAATGGTGAAAAAATAGGTGCCATTTGTCATTTTAAGTGGGTGACTGAAGGGGTAAAAAAGGTGCAGAAAGACAGGGTGAAAACTGGCACTTCACACCAAAGGTGAAACTAGTTGCCATTGTGCACGCATCTGGTTCCTTTAGGCATCCCCATGTTCGCTTAGAGAAAAAAGTGCATTTTGGTGGCAATGACATATTGTCACCATACAGGGTGAAATATTGAACAACAAAACGTATTTTCCACCTTTGATACTCGATGTTCACCCAATGGCACTCTGAACTCACCTTCACTGGTAGCTTTAAGGTGCCACTTCACACCCACAAGGTGCCGAGCGACAACTAAGTCAACCCATTTGATAATTTCACCCCAGTGGCACCCTTTGTCACCATATTGTCACCAACAGGCACGCTGAAGTGCCAGTTGGCCACTCATTGTCACCTTTTAGTAAGTAAGTAAGTAAAATGTTTATTTCCAAGAAAAGAAAAAAGGAACCAAAAAGGGTCTAGCAAAGACCACTAACATTTGGCCAAAAATTAAAAAACACACAACGAACAACAAATGCACTTGAACAATACCCCGAGAAAGCAGTACATATTTTGCTGTTTTGACCCCCAAAAGAACAAGTAGAATTAAAATCTACGAAGATATTTATTAAGATTACACTCTTCCAACATTCAACGGAAGGATGCCAATGAAACTGCAGAGACAACAGCAGCCGAGAGGGCATTCCAACAATTCAAAACCCGGTGAGAGAAAAACTGGGCACGGCAATTCAGGTTAGCCTTATGGGCAGTAAGCTTATATGGGAGACCCCTAGTGCGTTCGGAATGGCATAAATTGAAGAGATTTGAAAAATCACCCCAAACCTGCCCGTGCAAGATGCCATACGTCAGGCAGAGCTCAGCTTTCAATCGCCTAAGCTCAAGACAGTCAAGACCCAAACGGGTGAGACGGGCAGCATAATCCAAAGATTTTAAATCAGGGATGGCATTAGTAAAACTACGTTGGACTGATTCAATCCAATTTATATCTTGCACCAAATAGGGTGCAGGGGCGCCTCTACCCTTAAAAAAGTGAGGGCCAAATGCCAGCAGTTGCGTAACTCGCAGAGATGTGGGAATGGGGGGGATTCAGGGAACAGGAACCAAGGCCCCCTTTACGAGCGGAAGGACGTAAAAATCATTGGAAAAATCTAAATTCGTTATTTTCTTCAATACTTTTTTTGATGAATCATACATCACGTAAAGCAAGAAAAGTAATCGTACAATAAAAATAAAGTGGTCATACGTTTTCTAGCAAGTGGCGTGAAGGGGCGCTGGAAGGGGCGCTAGAATTTGCCCTCCCTCCAAAAAATATGTACATACCTACGACTGAATGCTTAGTATTGATTCTGACCGGAAACAGCTAGCCGGGGAGAGAAGTTAGACTGACCAAGAGT
>JAHWFP010230515.1:0-11405 GCA_023313725.1 Lithobius niger
CCCCCTCCGAAATTTTTTTTTCTGGGAATGCAATTTGTGGACCTGCAAAAACTTTAAAAACAGCTTATTGTATCTGCCCTGAGCCAGTTAAAAATGAGAAACCAAAAATAAATAATAAGGAAATGGAAATAGTCACATTAACGTTCTCTCCAACTGCTAAGGTTCTCTCAGGATACCACAATCGACAAGAGCACGAGCACTTTTCCGGAGCGCTTCAATTCTCGAAGGCATGGGGGGGGGGTTGAGGCCAGGATTGAGACTACGAAGCAACATTGTAGAGGAAGTTGCTAAGTGATGGCGTTTTTTAGACATAAATCGTAACATCTATTTTGCGGTTAATTTTATGTAGCTTTGACACATTTTTGTTAGCTTTAAAACCAATTATAAGTAGCCTACATTTGGTTGTAAGTCCAAAATTTAAATTGTTACACTGCCATCACAAAGTTTTAAAGTAAAATGTAAATACACCAACACGTTTGTGTAACCGGAAAGTATTATAAGGAAAAAAGAGGTAGCATCTCTGTTGGCATTCTTTTGGGCTGTAAATAATGCCCTCGGCAATAGTACAAATCAATCGAAGAAGCTGTGTTTTCGGCGGCCATACCGTACAAATTAGTCGCATGTGCTTGTTTTCTCTCAAGATGCAGAGGATACTGTTGTACAACCTCTACGAAGCGTTGAGCCAAAGCTCCCCAGAATCAATGCTATGACGTCAGAGGGTGACGTCTCTGAGTCCATGCACACTTTAGGAGTGTACTGAGGATATCTCACTGATATTTTCTCCATTTCAGAACTTCTAGGCATTAATAACATGTCGTATTGTGGATGGAAAAACTGAATGAAGAGAAAACTTTCAATTCAAGCCTTTCCCAACCGAACATTCAGAAAGAGCTATGCATTACATTCCACAAGGCACATGACTTGTTTGTTTCGTTGCAAGAAATGGCTTGTGCATTCATGCGCCTGATGCAAGCAAGTGCATATAGTACTAGATGGTGCTAGATGGTTGCTACATTCTGCAGACTTTCATTCGGTGAGAAAGTGCCACTTTAATTCCTGGAATACTGACAGGTTCGACCAGAAGCAGTTTTACACCCCCTTACTTTCCTGACACCTGAGAATGCCAATGTACAGTTCGAGTATTCAAATTTTTTTTATAAAATAAAAAAGTGTGACGTCACATTTTTGACAGACCCCCTCCCTCTTCCCCCTCCCTCATGTCACGTTTTGTCACAATGAACTGCCCCCCTCCCCCTCGGAACGTTACATCCTTTGTGAATGGTCCCTTAGAAGAACGTATACTGCCAGAAGTTATTGGAGTCAGAACTCTATCAAGGCCAGCTAACCTTAGGCAAGCATTTGATCAAAATTACACATCTTAAATAATTATAGAATGTGAAAGAGTGGTAACAATTTACACACATTATAGTACACTCTAGATTTTCACCTTAAGACCATTTTCAGGTAACTGATAGTTGCCATACTGGTCAATAATGCATTGAGCTTTCTCTTGGAATAGTTTGTCCGTCGCTTCTTCCCACCATCCTTTCAGGTTTCCTTCTTTGTCAAACTGACGACCTGGAAAAGGAAATCCCAAGTAATACAGCAAGCTGCCATTCAGTCCAGATTTAGCACAAAAAACAGATTTTCTTAGAGTAGCACAGCCACCAGCAGGGTCCCCCTTAACCGCAAGCACCCTCTGGGTCAAACCCAACAAACAGCAACTCACAACAGTTCAACTAAGTGAAACACAAAAAAAAATTCATACTGCAAAATGTTAAACATGTGAGTTTTCATGCAATGCTGGGTGGTGATAAATGGCTACAATTAATTTTCCCCAACTTCAGGATTAAATGGGTGATTAACAGGGTGTAAAGCTTCAGCCAAAAAGATTCTGGTAATTCAAACTCGCAAAACGATGGGTAATCTGCTAACTATCACATACAGGTGAAATATGTGACTTGAAAGACAATAAGTTGGAAAAAAATAACGATATAGCAAAAATACCACAGTGGAAATGATATTAGTTTAGAATTAAATTTACAAAATAATTCTTACCTTGATCATCGAACCCATGAGTGATCTCGTGCCCAATGACGAAGCCAATAGCGCCGTAATTCATGTAACGTGGCCTACCACTATCAAAAAAGACACCCTGCAAAATGCCAGCTGGGAATTCTGCAAAAGTTATTTAAAACAATTTAGAACATGTGTATTTTACGATGAGGGAAAAATAATCGTTAAAAAAGATTTCTAAACACACTGAGTTATAGCGCAAAAATTAGTGACTGGATTTGCAAGCTTAGAAAATAGGGAACAGTCAATCCCTAATTATTTATATGTCAAAAACGGCAGAATAGCATTTGACAGTTGAAAATGAGTGAAAAATCGAATGGTAACTGTGATACCAGCCCCTAAAAAAGGGCGTATATTTTATCAACAAGGTAATCCGTTATTAGTATGCCCTGACCCTGAAAACATAGTATTAGACACAAAAACGATTATGCTGTCTGTTCTATAATGCAAAGATATGGCCGATAGGTTTCTTTTTAGCCATCTTGGCCGCCATCTTGAATATTTAAATTTGCTCAAGGGTGACAAAGTATGTCTTGAAGAAACACAAAACACCATAAAACATTGGACGGACCTTACTTCCCGGTTTAGGTTAAAAATGCATATGGCAACCAGACTATTGTACATATCTAGGAAAATTGTGTACCGTATAAAGCAAACCATAAGTCTGTTGATATAGATGTAGATAGCCAATTTTAATTTTTGTAGTCATCCAACATATAATCTTATAATTCCAGTTACCATAGCTGCCAAGGATTAAAAGTTAACCATAGCTAAAATCTTGAGAGCATGTCTCTCCACCAAAATGGCTAACTGATAAAGTAAAGTACACGTTACAAAATAACAAATGCCACAGTCTACCTTCTAAGGAAACTTCCAATTAAAAACTTCAATAAGTTATACATGGTCAAAAGCCCTAAAAACTGGCTTAGTAGCCCTCCGGCCTTTGGTTTCAAAGGTCGTGGGTTCAATTCCTTACTCACGCAGTTGGACTTAGCTTCCCAAAAAGGAAGGGGGTTGATACCATAGGAGATAAAAAAAAAAGGAAAAGAACAACATTTTCAATGGAAGATGCAAAGAAAGGCAGGCATTAGTTTTTCTACCCCTGCATTCTGAGGACAAAAAAAAAAAAACTAGTAATGATCGGTCTGTATTGAGCCTGGACCCTGAAATCGGTACTGCGATACTCGAATAGTCTTTATTTTAATGGCTTTTCTTCACAATTTTATCTACCAAAAGGGCCCCCAAAAAGGGCTTGGGGATGGCTCCAAGCGATCCAATGTCCGGGTGCCCTTGTTTGCATCTATAGTCACACAACATTAACTGTGCCAGTTAGGCTTTCCATCTTGTAACTTATTATAGACTTCAATAATTTAAAAACATTTCATTACATTTATTAATATGTTAACCAAGCACCAAATCTAGATCTTATCGTGTATCTCCTGCAAAAATTGAAAAACTCTATAGACAGACGGACAAAATTATCGTCCGTTAATACGCTATGTCTCGCGGAAGGTGGAAACGGCTACGAACACCATCAAGTTTGTGACAGTTAACAAGATAGTGAGGGACTGTGAGTGGCTGGCGACACCAATGATATTCAGGGGAGAAAAATCCACAAGAAATAAATTAGTATGGCAAGTATTCACTTATGTTTCGTCTGAGTGATCGATCATACGATAATAATCTGGTGACAACCTGGTTCACTGGTTCAAATCTGGGCCACATCTCTCGGATGAAATGCAAGTAATTAATTCTTCTTGTATTATTTACAGCCATTTGTTTATACTGATTATTTAATCGTATTTAACAAAAAAAAAACCATAAGTTTGCACTTGAATCGTTAGGCCATGAATGTACTTACGAATGCTGTTTGCTGGTGGATTGTAAAAAGCATTAACCTCAGCAGCATCACCTTGTTGTATCCAGCTAAGCACAAATACAAAAATGACTTTCTTTACTATCTTTCATACATATTATTTACTATCCAATAGCACATGCTCCTATGTCATCATTTTTGTTCTAACTATCTAACTACTATTAACACCTATAGTTTACTTACTCAGATTTGTTAACAGGTTTCCGAAGCATATTAAAGGCGTAATCAACTGAAAACTTTCGAATTCTGATGACATTCGCAAAGTGTTCCTGAGAATGAACGGTCAACTAGAAAATAAAAGTATTTCTTTACATGCACAGTTAAAATTTCTTTAAAAAGTGCCTAATTTCCTCAGCCATTCGGTGGCATTGGGAGTATACTGTATACAAATAAGTTGTGTACAAATAAGCTTTCAATGTTCTTTAATGTTTCACTAGTAACACGAGTTATCTCTATCTTTTAAATCATAGCCAATATATTGAAAATAAAAATTCGACTATTGTCTAATCTTGAACCAGTATCAGAGCGTCCTTAAACCAGGCGCCACGGCAGTTTGCTGTGACTTTTGTATCACGTGACGGGGCTAGTCCGATCACACGGCCAAAGAGCCGCTATTCTCGTTCATGAGTTCTCAGTGGCTAACTCACGATGACATCACAGCAAACAGCCGTGGCTCGTGGTATACATCTATGCGCCCGACCGAATTGCTACACAAGTTTTTTCTTGACATGAAAACCAATCCTTCGAACCCGTCGAACTGGAAAAACGAATAATTGGAAGAACGAATACAGTATAACAGTATAACAGAAAATCATCTTACACAAAATTAGTACAATGGAAAATCGTCTAACACGAAATTTGTATAATGGAAAATCGTCTAATGGTCCTGCCTTGCTCATGCTGCTGCACTCGCTGCAGCTATACATATAATATCAGAAACCGCAGCTATATTATTATTCAGTTAAATGTTTATCCATTATACGGTGTCCCGTTTCGATGATTTTCCAATTTTTTTATTTAGGCAGATATTAGACAGTTATCCCATTAGACGATTTTCCAGTTAGACTTTCGTATAAGGTAAGGAGGCTGCATTATGTAGTTCAAAATTTGACTAGATTGAAGCAGCTCCAATCGTAGACTGAGGCAATGGGTGATGCCTATGGAACTTTTATAGGCGATTTTGTATAATTTGCAGCTTTTTTACACCTGTCTCCCACACTAAATATTCATTTCAGCTTATGGCTTATGGAGGTAAACTAATGGTGCAGGCTGACATTTACTGTGGGGGTTGTATCAGTTCCTAATTTCTAACGTTGGAAGAGCAAGAACTGATGTATTGAAATTAATTAGTCTACAGAAATTGTTTTTTTAATGAATATTTTAGAACTCCATGTGCCCAACCTTGATAACGGCCGTATACACCTTATAGTGATTAATTAGTAGACGATGCTATGCTGAACTAGCAAAACTGTTACGAAACTACAAGGTCAAATAGTAAAATGAATATTTATTTTATGATCGTACCTTTTATACATAATGTTACACAAGTTTTTTTTTTTTAATTTAGTTTTCTCGATTACAGAAAAAGATTGTTTAACCCTTTCTGTAAATGTCTAACATGATGGTTTTTCTTGCTTTTTAAAAATTTTATTTTATAGCTATACATTTTTTTATGAAGCTGTGTCTCTACTCTTTTATGCGTTTGAATCTCTTTTGTTTTGTTAAAAAGTATTTAAACTGACTTTGCTAAGTAGTACGTAGCTACTTTAAACTGGTTGAAGGTTGCTTAACATCAGTTTGAAACTAGTCAAATTTACGTATAAACTACTCAAGAAAGCCAAAAGGATGGTTGATTTCAGGGGTTATTTCCAGAGCCACGTGGTCTGTCTTTTGGAGATGGTGTCAGTGGTTCAAGGATGCTCTGGGTCATGCTGTAGTGTGGCACACTTGAATGGTTAAGGACTAGCTCCCTGTGAGAGGCTGAAGGGGGCTGCAGGGCTAGAGCTGCAGCCAACACCCACCACACGGGGAGCAAGGTGTAGCACTTCCTAGTATCCCATGAGCCACCTCTGCTAGCAGCCACCCCTAGTGGCAGGCAAGGCCTGAGCTACCCTGACCACTGATCTCCAAGGGTAAGACCATGCATGAAAGTGCATAGCATGAGTGAAAAACATTACCATGAATAACGAATACACGTCATACATAATACGGAGCCATAGCATCAAGGAAGTGAGGCCCACTTGGGCCCTAGGTAAGGGTACAAGACTACTCATGGAAGGCAGTGGAAACTCTTGTTGCAGCTGAAGGTTACTGGTCTTTTATATAACAATTGGAAAACCAATCCAGATTTTTTTTTAATAAATTAGAACGGACTGTTCTGATTCAAATTAATTCTTGGTTTGAAACCAACCCAGCTTTAAAAAAAAAACCAGAAGCGATGTTGAACTGTTCTGGCCAAAATTAAGCTCTGGGTTGAAAAACAATTAGATTACCAAATAAAATATCAAGTTGTTGCAAAATTATTGCACAACAGATCTACTAAAATGGACCATTACTGCTATTTACATGTTCCCAAAATGTAAATACTTACAAAGAAAGTGTGCACGTGACCAGAGAAGAGGAAGGAAAGGAAAGGAAAAAGGTAAAGGTTGCAACTGCCTTGTTACCAAGTTTACATCAAGACATTAAAGTCGCTATTCATGTAGAATGAGACGTATAAAAAGGACAGGAACACGTAATATAAATGTAAAACAAAATAATAATAAAAATAATAAAATACAGCCATCAGATGGTTAGATCAGCATACTGGAAGAGTAGAACTACAACTACGATTGCAAACTGAGATGAAAATAAGTCCAAGACCGCAGTCAATTTTAAAATATAAACTTAAAAGAGTAAAGCCGGTAAAATATAAAACTGGGTCTGCATGTCCACTGCAGCGCATTCACAACAGTCAAACAAACAAATAATTCTAAACGGATGCTACAATTCGCCAAGCTTAAATTTTAAATAAAAATTTTGAAATTGACAGAAATTTTCATTGTCTACATTAAACGGACGGAATTTTTTTTAAGTTGCCTAATATAGTGATAACTTGGAACAATATTTTTTTAAATTTGTGCACCTGGTCTTTCAATGCATACATATTTTGGCACATTCATATCACTTCCACATTACTGAAGTCTTTCACATGGGTTGAGGATGAGGGGTGGACAAACACACATAGATTAGAAATGCCTCCAACACGATTATATCAGGTTTTTAGCCAATATACTGTTCAATGCATCAAAATCTCTTGAAAATTACATCAAACTCAATTCAAAAACGTACTTACATTTCTGTACAAATCATCTACTAGTCTGTCCACTAACAGTTCATCAGGGTAGGCGATAAACTCAGAAATTCCGGCAAGCTGAAACAATGGAATTAGCTTAATAGACCTAAAGTAAAACATTAACGATGTCCTCATCATAAAACTTTAAAGCCATTGCATTAAAACTACAATAGAAGATAAGATTTATCTTATAAATCAGAAGAAGGGCTATTACCTTATCTTTAGCTCTGCTTAGTGTTATCGGATCCATCCAATCAATTTCATTCAGAATCTTTTTAAAGGCGTCGCGAATCCTATTCACCATTTCCAATGCCTGTAAGAAATCCATGTATAACAATTATTCTCCAGGATTCAATACTCATTTGACAAAAACATAAGAAGAAACAATTTTAAAATAATTGCAAGTACGATATCATTATTTACTCGTACTTCCTAGATAGTAGTACAGTGTTAATACAAAATCGTCACAAACACGTTGCACAATCTCACAAGGAAATTAATCCAACATTTCTGCAAATTTTGGACTTATTTCCTTGTGAGATTGTGCACGTTTGTTTTGGCGTTACGATTTTCTGAACCACCACAGCATAATGTGTTTACATGTTTTTAAAGCGTTCACATAGTGTCAGTTGAAAAACTTGCAAAAACAAATCACTGCTACTAAAAATGAATCAAAGTTAAAATGATTGCAAATTCGATAATATTTGCTTATGTTTCGTAGTGTTGGCACTGAAATCGTGCTGGCTGATGGAAATCTTTTTGGTGTTTACAACTAAGGGCCTAAAGACAGTTTAACCCCTTCCGCACCACTATGTATGCTTAAGCAAGAACACTAAATAACTAAGAAGAGGGCCAAAAAGCAAACTTCATAAGGATTCCCTGGGAGCCCACAAAAAGCAAGCAAGGACACGTAATTTGTTAAGGAGAAATTAGATGAGTTAGGATAATGGGGTGAGAGCCCGACTCACGTTACCAACCTACGTACATACGGCACTTGAAAAAAGGACCCCTGGTTGTATGTCTGGAGTTGAAGGGGTTAAGCAATGCTAGACAATCACACTATGGTAATCCAAAAGGGAGCACGACAAAAAAAAAACGAAGTAAAACATGCAGTGCAAGCTTGTAATCAGTCCCCGAAGACCACAACAAGTAAGGAACATCAGCTGAGTGTTGTGTATGTATCCCCATTGACCCGCATAAATAAGGGAATTAAAAAAAAAAAAGTCTGGCCTGAACTCCGTCCTTAACTTTTTAGGGCCGATGTTGTTCTCTTTCTAAGTTTGTGATTCTTTCCAAAAGCAAAAATTTGTATTAAAATTTCGTAATCGTGATGGGAATGAGAGTAAAACTTTGGTTGATAACAATAAGCTAGTCCAAAAACGCAAGTGTAGCGTTTAAAATAAAAATGGGCCAATGTTTTTCTTGCTATTACACATAGTTTTCTTTAATATCGTTTTTAAAAAACTGCGTAAAATTTGTCAACCTTAAGCATTTTTTGTCACATACCTAAATTTAAAAAAAAGTTACTATAGGAAAGTCATTGTGCATTTTAATATTGCAAACTACCCACCAAGTGCTTATTGTGCACACATTGCTGTAGGGTGATTTGTACAGTACACATTAAACACATCACATTTACATACTCTGTAAAGTCACTACAGTTGCAAAAGTGTTCACTGCCAAAGTTCTGTTAATCAGCTATCGCTTTTGATGTCAAATGTTTTTTTTTTTTTTTTTTTTTTTTGTCTAAATATTGACTGAAGTGAAAATGAAGTACTGTCAGTGCTAACCTAATGTTTAGGATAGCAGCTGGATAGTAGAAATGCAGAACACAATTTTGCAAAATTGTTGAAACTTTAAAAAAAAATTTAAATTTACAAATCACTCCACATGTTTATTTTTAAAGTATAATCTTGAAACATACTAAGAATATTTTTAAGTAAATTTAAAGTGTTTCTACAATTTTAAAGTATTTCTAATAACATTTTCTCATCGAACACTATACAATGAATTTTTTTTATTATGACGCAACTTACAGCTTTTTTAGCGTCATGTTTGAAGTACGTCCGGACATACATGGAGCCAAGGGCATTGGGGAGACTAGAACTTACTACACCCATACACTGTAACCATCTAGAAAAGAAAATTTAAAGAGTCAAACATAAATCATTAATTCAAACAGGAGAAATTAAAGAAAAATATGCTGCTGAGCTGGAAATAAATTAATGCCAAAAGTCACGAAACTAAATTATCAACTCAATGTGACACCAAATTCATGAATAAGCCCTCCAACTAGAAAACAACATATGTTACATTTCTTAACCGAGGGCTAATCTAGAAAAGCAATTTCCACAGACACCGATACCTTTTCCGTACTTTTGTTTGTTTTCGTCTTTTGAGTTATTCAACCGATATAGCCCATTCAGCCTTGTTACAGAGTAATAAATCAGCGTGCTGATGCCAGGCCAGGTTGATACCTCCCAGCAGCGATTATAGGTCAACGACGAAAAGAAAAAGAACAATCTTTTTCACCTTTTTTTTTTCACTTTGCATTCTGCTTCTACCAACGTTTAGGGCAACTCCCTTTAAAAATATATCAGGCGCCACCATTTATTCCACTCTTTCTTTCAAAATTTGATATAGGGGACCAAAATGCGTGTGCACTTCTGTGTATTGACACCAAAGGAAATGCACCGATAGCAGATATTTTAACAACCAGACATGTAAGATACTTGAAAGTAAACCTTTTTTTTTAATGATTCAATTATTCTTAGCTTTAAGCCAAAAGTTCTTTATTATAGGGAGTAGGTTATCTTTAATAACAACTCGACCTCTGTGTTTGGTCAGTCTTGCTTATGTCCTGCAACGCAATGAGTCACTTACACATGACTGAAACCTTAACGATAAATAAGTGATGAATTTGCAGAACTCCACACTTTTCTTCTTGTCACTTTCTGCTAACCCATTAAGTCTATTTAGGTTTCACCAATTGCCATTTCCGGTTTTTTTTTCCTTCCATCCGGATGTTCTGACAATTCAGGCAGAATCACCAAAACCAATTCATGGACGGAAATCCCTTTTCTTAAATCTTTCAAACCGGATGTGTTTCCAAATGGCTTTTGTCACTTCACAAAGAGTACTGTTGTCGTCGACACGGCACTAGGGCCCATGCACATTTTTCGATAGAGTTGCGCTGCAGCACAAAAAAAGAAAACTTCTGTACTACGGGAGACTTTTTAAGCACATAAAGCATCCTCTAACTCTTTAGAAATGTATAATAACAGTGCAGTAAATCTCTTTTAATCCAGCAAATACCGGACGCAACTACAGTAATTTAAATACGCGCAAAAACTGTAGCTCGTATTGTGCAACATTAATGAGAAATGATGGCACAATCAGTGCTGATTTCACGTGATGGAAAATAATGCAGACGGTCCAACAACGACATTTTTTTGCAGTCAAATTATTTTTTCAGCCAAGTGTATTTCATTCTGCCTTTATATCTTGATACTTTTCAATCTTCATAATTCTACTTTTTTAATTTCAGTAATTCTTACTGTTTTGCACAAGACCAGATTGATCTCGGATTCATCTCAAAGGCCGAGGCCGAGACCAACAGGTTAAGATTCAACCAACAGGTTGAGATCCAACAATGATCGGGTCGAGTCCTCGTCCTAGGCCTCGACCCAACCATTGTTGGATCTCAACCTCGTCACTCAGTCTCCTCTCACGTTGTCCCCTTTTGCCTGACCCGAATAAAACAGTTGGTATTTATTATTATGATTATAGTGTCCGCGGCCTATTTGAGTTCGCCCCAGAACGACACAGTTAATCAATTGTATGTTTTTGGTAGCAGAATGCCTTGCTGGTATCCAAAATGGTTTCAAAAACAATGGCGGCCGTCGATTGATGCTGTGTTCTCCAGTTAGACTTCCAGGAAAACTTAGCCGCTCATAAAATACTGCAGGACTCAAGATAAACCGCGTACACAACAGCAATGAAGAAGCCAAGGCTACAGACAAATGCAAAAAACGAGTGATATTTCGATATTAGGCTATAGCAATATCTTCATCAGACAATGAACAACACAAATGTAAATATAATTAACATAAATATAAA
>JAHWFP010230516.1:0-14770 GCA_023313725.1 Lithobius niger
CTAGGATTAACAAAAAACGTAGTTAATACATTGACAGTGTTTGTCAGATGCGTGCATGCATTCCAATGCTACCGCTAGTTTGTGGACAAACATAGAACTAACTGGTGCAAAGTGATGCTCCAAATCAACGTCTTTTTTTGTCAACTCCCGATCATTTCGTGAGATATCTCGTATCCAGACGTTAAGCCTATAGTGTTGCACGAATCTTCTTCAAAGGAATTTGTTCTGTTGACAAACGTTTTGAATCCTAGCACGAAACAAGCAATCGGTGCAGCCTTTCCCTTATCACCGCAATAATAATTTGGCGCCGCCGCTAACTTTAACTTGCTGCTGGCGCCATCGTGTGAGCGGAACTGGCGGAGCCCCCGGCAATAGCATTGCAAACAGAGCATATTGCCAAACCATATGAAATATATATGGAAGCATCCTTGCTTTAACCTAATATTTAACTCGACTTGTGACACCTTTTGCTAGAGAGCTGTTGCTTGCTTCGTGATCTTTACGGTTATTGCAATTCGAATTTGTTGCATATAAGCATGTTTAAATTTAATTGAACTGATATAAACTGTATCCAAAAGATTCCTAGATGTTAATGACGTAAGGAGGCTTATAAAAAAAAAACCCACTTGGTGTGAAGGTAAAGTGCTTCAAATTAGGCATGCAGGAAACTGAAGAACGATGTTGCTTGTAGGGATGGGCCGGTTTCATTTTGTTGACTTCGGTTCTGGATTCGATTTCCATGTCCACAAAACTGCGGTTTCGGTTTCAGTTTTTGCCACCCTCTCCCCCAACCTGATATTACTAGCTTCTAACTCGCTCTGTTTTCACTTTCAGTAGTGTCATAGACAGTGTGTCTAGTTGTGGCACCGTTTTCCACTATTTTCTTTTTAGATGACTAGAAGCTTTGCTGTCATTTATAAGTAGAAAATGATAATTATTAAAAAAATTGATTTTGGTTTTTTGAACACAGTACGAAAAACCGACACAAAATCCGAATCGGTTTCCGCCTATCCCTAGTTGCTTGTTAAGTTTAAGCACGCTTTAACTTTCCGAAAAAAATTTCCCATTTTTTTTCCCAAATTTATCTTGGGAAATATTAAAGGATTTATCTAGAGTTCGGCCACTGAAAGAATGACTCGGCGTTCGTCGAATATCGCCCATGTTTGCCAGTACGATAGGTGCACCTTGCCGACAGCGAGTTCAATCGAGCTCAACATGGCGTCGAATTCGGCTTCCTTAGGAAAGCGCGGTAACACAGTCAAGCTCGGGAGATAATTTAAAACGTCGTAAAGTATTTCGAATCTAGGGTGAGTGAATGTGGAGAGTTTAAAACAAACACACAAGCCAGAATGTGTGCAATGGCTGCTACTGTCGTGAGGTTTTTCTATACGGCTCCTGCAAGGTGCGTTAAGCCTATAAGCTTTTCCGGGCAAGTTATCTACAGACGTCGGGGAAAAAAAACGGCCGCGTCTATCAACCATTTTGCAGCTCAGTTTTTTTCGACACGTCAATATTACCAGAGATACTATAGCTATAGTATCTCTGATATTACACATGCATGCAAGCAGTGATTTAGGAGTGGGGACCGCACTCTAGTTTGCCTTTTTTGATGGTTGTGATTGGTGTTAGCAGCAATTAAAGTAAGCGGCGGCGCCAAATTGGGACGGCGGTGAGAGGGAAAACAATACGCTGGTTCCTTGTTTCGTTTGAGGGTTCAAAACGTTTGTGCAACACTAAAGGCTTAACGTCTGGATACTAGAAATCTTATGAAATTATCGGGAGTGGACAAAAGACGATGTTGATTTGTAACTACACTTTGTACCGATTACGTGTGTAAACAAGCGAGCGGTCGCATTGAAATGCATGCTTATCTGACAACTAACACTGTCAATGTATTACTACAAGGATTTGCACACGCTTCAAGGTCACACGTGTGAATTTATTGTTGACTATTTTCGCATCCCTGAACACGGCCGAAATCACGAGACTGCTTCTATCGATTTAAGTCGTAGTCCAACAGTTTTTCGTGATAGTTTGCTTTTTTTTAGATACGTGGAAATAAATTCGTATTTATTCTTAATTCGTCTTATTTTACTTTATTTGTATGAATTAAATAAATTCTTAAATAAATTAAAAGTATTTAATTCAATATTTGTTCAATGTTTGTTTCAATTTTGTTTGTTTGGCTTTTGGGCAGCTGAATTTGGACGGCTTGCCTGCGTTACTTGTTGCCTAGCAACCACTAGAGGAGGATGAGTGATACGTTAAGCGCGACGTTTAAGTACGAACCTTCTTTTTAAATCGTTTTTGAAAGTACTTCTACTGGAGCAAACATTTTCTCACTTCACTATATTATGAGATGAACCATAAATTATCTTTCTTCATTGCTGAAATTATTTCATGTGTTGTACGTAGCCATCATCATTCCCATTGAATTCAAAGCACGGGCGAGCTCGATTCGATCGTATTCGCAGCTGTCTCTAGCGACAGGAACTCCCTGGACCAAGCTCATAATATAGCGTTGCCAAACTTTACGAAATCTACATACAGTATAAAATAATGTGCCTTCGTAACGGGTAATGGAGAGCGCACCTTGCGCGCACCAAAAAAACAGGCGAGCGAGGCCACGACTTAAACAATCGATGATAACCTCAAGTCATTCTCTTAGTGGCCCGATTATAGTACGTATTGTGGATGTGAACACAAACTCGTTCAGCTGGAGCGTTCCAGAATTACGTCATCAAGAAATTGGCCATTTTCAACTCCTCTCCCCCCATTGTCATCAATCCTCATCAATTGCTCAACCCCCCCCCTCCAGTATTACATCATTTCTAACTTTAATCCCACCCCCCCCTCGAGGGGGTGTTTTTCCGTGTCCATCCAGTTTTCTGAAGACCTTTTTTTTCTTTTGCGTATTTCCACCCTTTTATTGTGGTTGCTGTGCTTACGTCATCAAATGGCCATCCCCTCCGTCCCCCCTCGTCAGCAATCGTTACCAGTAGAGGAACTCCCCCCCCCCCTCCCGATGACGTAATACTTGAGTGCCCCCAAATGTTAAAAACAGCATTCGAATTTAATAATCCCTGGGGCTTATAAGCGAGTCAGTTTTTACCATTAGGGTTGAACAGAAAATGTCCATTATTCTGTTTATAAGCCCACATATTTATTTGCACGGAGTTATGTTATCATCTCCATCTCGTTTAGGTGATCAAGGCCAAAAAGAGGGTCTCTGGCTGAAAATTAAAGCATGAATGTAATTGTGAGTTCATTCGTCTGTCAGGGGCATCCTTCGTTTGTGGTGTATTTGAATACGAACAAATAGATCTCTAATCAGGTTTTGGTCACTGTATTCCGGGGATGTGTGAATTGAATAATTTTAATTTGAGCCAAGTTTGAAAAAGAATTGAGTTGAGTTTGAGTATTTGGTGAACGTAGTTTGTTAGCAAGTTCTTGTTAATGTGCTGGGATAACAGCAATATTCTTCTTAAACTGATTATTGTACATCCCTACTGTATGCAAGGTCCAATGTTGCAGAGTGTAGTTATTAAATTCAGAATTTTATTTTTTTTCCCTCTACACAGGTTAGGAAAAGCTCTAATAATAGTTGGCCAAAATCCAAATGCCAGTATGGGTGTGGCTGTGATTAACTTAGGTGTGGCTAATCTGGTGCCAACAACACGTACTGACTTTGCAAACAGGTATATATTTCAAGTTAAAATTTAGTCTTGACTTTAAAACTACTGATTTTGGTCTTTGCAGCCCTGTAAATGTGGTGGAAACAGTTACACAGTTGTTGACAACATGTTTTCTGTTTAGCCCTTGGAATCTAAGCCTAATATCTTTACTGAAGCAGTATTCGGTGTGTGGCCTTATTGGGTGTTGAAAAGAATATAAAATTGGGAACTGTGAGATAGAATCGTATTGGTTTTACTTGCTGTAGGTACACTATGGGTAACTCGGAAGTATGGTCAAATTTGGTAGCCAAAAACAAAATTTTATGGCAGCGTCGCGGCTTACTGAAAAATATTCTGCCTGGCAGTTTCGGGGACTAAAGAACTATTCACCATCTGTCGAGTAGGGAGTGCTCTATAGCTAATTCATGGCATCAAAAGGTATTGAAAAGCGAGAGATTACCTAATCCTTTTCTTGTAATGGTTCCACGATGCAACTGCTGTACTACTGAATTAGTACTAAATGCCAAAATGGAGAGTATTGAAAACAAATATTTGGCGTAGAAGTGGAATAGCAGTAAAAGTACATTTACGATTAAACCTTGTTATAACGTAACTGTCTTACATTGTTGCATTTATGTTGCTGCAAATAAAAAAAAACAAAAAGAGAAATTGTGGAAAAATAAGAAAAAGTACTCCTTGGAGAGTATGGAACAGGTTTAGAAAATCGTCGCTCTTCATGTGTGCCAGAGCTTCCTACAAAAGCAATACCAGAACGAACCAAATAAGGCAACTAAAATCAAGGGTAAAGAACGTTTGCTAGGTGCTGCCATCTCTACACCAAGCGGCGAAATTGCAGGCTAACTGACAAGGTTTCCAAATTCTGTCAACTGATGACGTGACTTAGCAAACTCGACGCTTCGCTATTTGTGTCGCATTTTTGCATATGGCCTTTGCTGTAGGTGGATGGATCTGGCTGTGCATGTTTAATTTTTTCTGGTGCTATTGCTGTCATCTCGGTATAGTCGCTTGTACCTTGTATAAAATTTTCTGTCAATTTGTATATTTCAGGTTGTTGGGTCTTATTGAACAGTATGGAATTGTGTGGCTTGAGCGCAACCAACGATCTGGTCTAGAACATGTGCGCCATTGTCTTGCTAATATATTACAACAGTTGATTCCGGAAACTCCAACGTGAAGTAGTTTGCACCACATGAAAAAAAACTTATGGACGAGGTTGTAAATTTAAGCACCAGGCATTTTTTAAAAATTCAACTGACCAAATTTCGTTGATACGTAAAGCTCAAAGCTTTTTTGGCAGCCTAAAAAAAGAACATTTGGAAATATGTTGCTTATTTAAACCAATTAAAGTAAATGTTTTTACAAAATAACTTCGTAGTGGTTCGAGTTAGGCTTGAAATTAGCATCATTGAGAAGTATTTTTCGGGTTGGTTATATTGGAACGTCAACTGCGATAGTTTGGCGAAAGAATGAACTTTAGCGTTTGGACCAAAATTCTGGTAAATTTTTTTTTTATCAGCGACAATTTAAGGCACCTGCACTCCACGTGAACGAAATGTTTAATTTTACAGTAGATTACTTATTTGAATACTTAAATAAATGGCTGTGTATCTCTTTTTTAAGCTTATTCGTGATGTATCTGTGTGCGTTGCATGTTCATTTTTTGTACGCACTAAGAAATAGGCTGAAATCTTTATAAGTTTCTAGTAACTTGGGCTGTATATGTTGCTTGTTTTGTGTGCAAATGTTTTATTGCACACCACTGTCTACAGTGTGTATATTTTTATAAAATGTTATGTATTATAAAGATTGTAAGAAATAAATTATCCTTTTTATGGTTCGAGTGAGAAAAATTATGCGCCAAAGGGAGTAGGAAGCTAGTGTTCGTATAAATATTAACATGGAGTCACCGAAGTCTACATTTATTAAATTTTATGAAGGACCTCTCGAGTGACAAATTTAACTTTCTATTGCTACAAAATATCATTGCCTGTAATTTTAGCATTTTATCCTCAAATCGTTTTTTCCCCATTAGAGATTTAATTGAATTTAGCCAATCACCAACTCGCTAACCCCGAAGTGCGGTCCTGAACTTCCTTCCACATATCATATTTCTCTAGCGTTCACCACTTCAGACGTGTGCCTGAGGTCTCCCTCTACGTGCCGCAAACGAAAGACGAATAAAGAAAGACTTTGAAAGACATTGCTGACAACATGGTGAAAGTGCGAGGCAGCAAGTTTGTACCCGAAGAAGAGTCCATCTCCGCCGCCACCCGGTCCTTGTTTCCTTGCCCCGATTTTAAGCCTTCGCCGCCAAATGTATGCTACTGTCTGGCAATTGTCGTCTAGAGGAAATGCGTATTCCCACACCCTTCGTGTTTTTCCCGTTTGGCGGATGCCAAGTGACTTGCCGTAATCACCCGCCATTGGGCTGGCGGATGGTCACGCAGATCGTGCACGGCGCAGAGTAATATTCACATTGACGGTAAACTGGCACACATCTTTGTGGCGGTCTAACCTGTCCTTTCTTTTGTTCCCTGGGCAGTTACAGGTTCCAGGATCTTCAATTACCGGTATCCGGCCGAAGTAGGTGTCTTCAGTCTAAGAAAACGTCTAGGCATGTCGAATTTTGACCATTTTCGTGATAGGAAGATGCGGATGACCAAATTCTGCTGGACCTTGTATGATTCGGAAGAGTGCTATGTAGGGAGATGCACACTGAACATTGAGGCCGGGAAGAAAAAACCGACTCTGGCCTTTCGCGACAAGCGTTGTCGAGGTGTGGTGGAGACTGCGTTAACAGCCAATCTGGGAGCAGGACCGGAAACGGAAGGGCAGGATGTCAAAACTAGGCTTGAGCTTTAGCGACAAAGAAGTGTTGCAGAAAAGAAGGGTTCCCAGGGCGTTCCGGACGTTTGTGAGGTGGAAAACGATGTTTTCCCGAGGGGTCCGTAACGGATCCCCTTCCTCGATGGTGACGTCAGAGGTATCTCCACATGATAGAGGAAACTGGATGAAAGTCGTTAAACGTTGCCGGAGATGAGCAACATCATGTCGCGAAAGGATGCGGATGGACGCTGAAGTCCCGTAGCGATGGAATGTTCCCGTTAAAAGGTAGTGGCGACGGAAGCTGTTGGAACGCAAGGCAAAATAGCGCGACGACGAGGATGAAGCTTGGGGGGGGGGGGAGGGGAAAGATGGTCTTTCGGCGTGGGGTAGCCGGAAAAAAAGTAGCGTCACTATGGCAAACCTGGAGAGGACGGTAGTCGCAATGAGCTGCAGCGTCGCGAAAGGGCGATGCATTGCTGTGACCAGTGACATGGGGACGCCGGACTGGTTGAGGCAGGAAGCCGGGACGTGGGCTCCGTTGTAAAACAGGGGAGTGTCGACTAGATGGCGATTGAAGCATAGCGTCCGGAGGCGGAGGAGGCCAAAGGGCCGTCAAGGCAGCAGCGCCTGCGCTGAAGGACTTAAAGATGTCGCGAAAGCAGGTTGCAGAGATCGGCGCAGACGATATCCGTCATCAACGACATGGGCGGGAATAGGAAGACGGCGTTGCTACAACTCGTGAAAGCAGGTGGCGCCGAAGGACGCGTCGATTTTGTTCCAGGCGGAATGCAGATGAGTGGCGTTTAGTGGCTGTTTTGGTAAGTTGTCGGCGGGACTCAGCCTCTAGCGTTGGTTCATTTGCGGGAGAATGCAAAAGGCGGTGATGGCTGTAAGGTCCATGTAGTCACGGGACGCATTGGCGAAGAGCAGCGTTCCGGAAGGAGGGACGGCGTCGCGAAGGGGCGACATAGCCAACCGACTGCTGGGTAAGCAGACGGGAAGTGGAGTGATGCCGCGAGAGAGCCACGATGACTTCTTACTCCAACGAAGAAATACAAGGAACGGAGCCGCCTGAGACAAAGAGATGCCTTGAGTGTAAAATTAAGTCCAGTGGTCCTCAAAGTACATGAAGCATGCTTGGAAACAAACAGCAACTGACACACTGATGACTCGACACTAGCTCAACACAACCTGCTACATTACACGTATAAATAGAATGCTGCAAACTATAGCATCTTATGCAAGTTGGCATAGTTTAGTCACCGTGGATTTTGTTTCAGAGCTGATCACGGTTAATGAATTATGCCAATTTGCGTATGCTGCCAACACCATTACCTACCAATACAATGCATGGTGTAAGAAAGAGCCCGACAGAACTGTTTGGCAGGAAAGCCACTCGGCCGCACAACAGAATGATTCTTGTAGTGCCCATAACTCCTAAACTAACGTACCGAATTTCGTTCCGCTTTTTTTGCATTGGCCATGCCTTGACACTGTACAAGTTTCTAATTTACACTGGGGTTCTACGAAGCATAGTTAAAAAGTTAGCATCACGATGACCTTGAAATTATGCGTCAAGGCCAGTGATCGATTCATGGTTAGTTGGCTCCCCGTTCGCCTCATTATCCTAACATTAACCATCTTTGATTGCCAAGGGTGTTCTGCCCCACCCTGTATAGGGAGAACCGCCGCGGTAGGGTAAGGAGGCGGCCGTCGATCTTTGAACTCTTAAAGGCAAGGATGCATCGTTGGGAAAACAATGCAAAAATTGACAGGTATTGCACTTTTCACAGCATAAAGAAACACAAATATTATCAAACAAAAAGTATTTTTATTAAACACACGATGATTACAAGTTTACTGTTGCTGATGATGATAATGACTATATTCAAACAAGACAAAATGTAGAGCTTCATATTGTGTCACCATGAAGAAATATATATAATTGAGGGAAATCTACAAAACCTTGTGATGTGCAGAATTCATACCTAACTGACGGATGTTAGAAAGCCAAGTAATTCACAGGATCACTTTAACAATTTACGTGAAAACCCTAAATACAGGGCACAAGATCCTACGATGATAAAAGCACTGTCCCATTCCCTAATTTTATTAGGTCTTTATTAAGCTTTTAGTCAGTTAGGAACCTGTACTAAATTTAAATGGTTACTGTGTCATTATCACAATACTTTCGCATTGCTACAGTGTACGCAAGCATTTCAGCTGTCTCCTATTTTTATGAAATCACTAGATACTTAATTCTGAGACACCAGCTTATTTAGATACATGATCTTTCTCGTCTCTTCTTGACGAGATAATTATTTAAAATTTTTTTTTAACCATACGCTAGCTTTTCATGTCCATGTTTTTTCAAGACAAAGCTTCGCCAAACAACACAAAAACAACGCTTTGCAAGTTGGTAAATGGCATCAGTTTATTAGATTTAACTGACTCCCACTTGGGAGTGAAAATGAGTTTCGCTGATAGCACTTCCTTGTCAAAAGTTTTGTGTATTACCTTCTACATGGGCATTTCTAATGAATCTGATCGTGGGATGAACGTTATAGTAGGAAATAAAATATGTCCTGCATTTACTTGTCACCTTCACTGTACCTATGGTTATTTTGTATTCAGATATCAGGCTAAACGTTTGCCGATCCGATTGCGATACGATGCTTACTTCTATGGAGTCATTTGTCTGGAGTGATGGGTGACATCCCTTGGAAGTTGTAATGTCAATCTTGAGAAGCTTAACAAGGTCAATGATTTTTTTTCTTTGGGAAATTAGTGCCTCAATAGCAGCCTTCATCTCTTTTTCACTGAACAAAACAATTTAAACACTCCCCATGTCATGTTTATTAACAACAATGTTGCAGTAACGAAATTTTTGGGACATGTTTTTTGTTTCCATTAAATAACTCACGGATGACTGAAGTAATGAGTCTGAAATATGCACCACTGGATGGAGCTAGAAAAGGTAGTTCTACGGTTTCCAAACCTGGCCCTAAATGCCAACCACGGGTTTTCGGGTTTGGAAAAGGTAAACCCAGGTTTTTTCGGGTACCCGAGTTTTGTACAAAATTTAACAAGATGCAACACGAGTTCACAAGTCTCGCCTCGCAAAATTGCTAATATTAGGCCGAGAAAAGAAATAAGTTTGTTTCTCGGGTATTTTCATTCAAAAAGTAACCAAGCCACCAGGCTTTTTATTTTATTTTTTATTTTATTGGAAGTAATTCAGGTCTTGCTTTCAACTGCTCAAAACACTTGCATCTTAATTTTACGGAAAAACTTGCAAAACACTTAATTTTACGGAACTGAAAGTGGTTAATTTAGGCTAAATAATGCTTATTTTCAGCTAACTGAATTGCTTTTCCTTGTAACTGTAATAAATTTAGGTTGAACTAGCAAATAAAAAGCATCGACAAGGGGCATATTTGACCACCAGGCAGGGCCTGAGAAACAACTAATTTTTTTTTCGTAGCCTTACATTAAAAAAATTGAACTAATAACTTCAAGAAATTCTTGGTAACATTTATTACCTTTTTACACATTTTTTTGAAAATTTCTTAACTTTCTTAAACAAAACCTTTTCGTTTAAAATTAATTTGAATCAATTTCTGCAATGACTGAAAAGTTCGCCTAACATAGCCACCAGCTGAGTTGGATGCAGCCCACAGCCCAACAACAAATAAAGAAGCAACAATGCTGGCTGCTACAGCAATGGGTGAATGAGGAGGCTTTCCTGCTTGCCCGAGTCCCATTACCTGCCGATGCCCGTGCTGAGACAGTGCAGCTCACTCGTGTTTGACTAAAGTGCTCCATAAAATGCTCCATAGTGGAGGCAGAAGTGTCATTTCTTCACCATAATATTAAACCCCGTGTTTTGGGCTCTGCCAAACCTGCGGTATTGGGGGCTGTAAACCCTAGGTGGCTAGATTGGTTTATTAGAACATCAAAATAGATTTATTTTTACCAAAACCGCTAGCCAATACCAATGCAATAAATACTGATAGTTTGGTTCTAACCTTGGACCGTTGGAAAGCTGACTTAACAAAAACATCAAAAACGGTGTACTGAACATTAAAATCCACTGAAAGAAAATCAAAATACTGATTGGTTTGTTTTTGTAGAAAAGCAACTGATTAAGGATGCAAAACCAATCGCTGTAAAATCGGCCTACATTGGTTCAACTTGATGGGTTCAGTGTACCCACAACACAAAGTTTGGAGATTTTGTTACAATTTCAGACGGAGGGAAATAAAACGTATTATTTCCACGCAATTAACAAAAATAGTAAATACAGCTAGTAGGGGCGTACAAGTAGAATGATTTTAATTCGAGCCGAGTTGCAACAGAATAGTCGAGGACTATCATCGACAGCAATGCCGCAGGAGAAACAGCACGTGAGTAGCTTTTCTGCAATCCGATAATGGGTGCACGACATCTTTAAGACAGGTTACCATCACGGGTTGGACTGGTTACCAGCTAGTACTTGTTAATTTGCAAGATGTCACTTCCCACCTCGTAAGTCATAATCATTGAGTTTTGGTGGTGTAGTTACTTTACGTTGTTAATATTGCTGCTTAATTGACGGAGTTGTCAATGTGTAGCAATGGTGTTCGAAGTTTAAAAGAAAGAATTAAAAAATGGTTCGAGCTACCGGCTTTTAATTTACACCACCGGAAGGCTCTTATCGAGAAGATGTTTGGCATATTGGACCGTCACAACTGGTCAACAATTGGCAACGTTATTGCATTTTCATCAGAAGCAAGTTTTCGAGTATGGATACAAGCCGAGTTCTAAGTACAAGTTGCATCGGCTCGGCTCGGCTCGGCTCAGCTCGGATTTTGTAAATATCGCACAACCCTAACACTCTAACAGCTCCATTAAAGTACATCCCGTTTGTAAAATATGAAGAACATAAAAAAACAATAAATGATGCGCAACTGAAATGTTTTCAAGCATTTC
Source organism: Lithobius niger (assembly GCA_023313725.1). Lineage (NCBI taxonomy): Eukaryota > Metazoa > Arthropoda > Chilopoda > Lithobiomorpha > Lithobiidae > Lithobius > Lithobius niger. The sequence continues at coordinate 11,493 of JAHWFP010230516.1, forward strand.
AACATCACTAACAACTAAACATCATACGATATATGATAACGTACAACTTTTAATAAATGATAGCAGGAATAAAATGAATATTTGTTTTTGTTTATAAAGAGCGCTCGCGTTTACTGGCCCCTGATGATAGCGATAATGTGAAATGAGTTAATCTTGGTGACACAATACCGGTATACGGAAACAAACCTACTACAAACATCATCATGGAGTAAACAATCTCAGCTGCAGAATTAAAGTAATGAATTATACACATATTGTAAACGTCTCAGATGATGGCATATTGTTCGTAAAGTAATTCTCGTATTTTGTAGTAATCCTCACATAAGCAACCTTCCAAGTTAATACGACCAGCTTCATTCTAAAAAGAAAAAACAAATCTTACAAACTCAATCAGAAACCAGTTTGAAAAATACTAATGGACAGGATGGTACATAAAACCATGAATAACCATTTTATGTGGTGGTGCAAACAACTGACACAAGATAGTGCAATCCCCCCAAAAAAATTGTTTATTAAGGCTGTATCGGTAACATTTTTGTCCATCCGGTGCCGATATTGATTCCGGTACTACAAAAAAAAAAACGGGTTCCGATACCAATACCAGTATCTCAAAAAAGATTACTTTTCCCACCAAATTATGGCTATTAGAAAAAATGTTGGTTCTTGGGACTAATTTTTAAAATTATGTACTAAACATAAAATAGCACACAAATTTATCGGAATTGTAGATATTGGTGCAGTAATGTAATGAGCACAGAGAAAAACTGACCATGATATGGATCAACTTAAGGTTATCTACTTCTGCACTAGGACCTGCAAAATTTGTGGGTATCGGTCATGGTACCAACATCATGGTATCGCTACGTACAGGTATCGGAACCGGTACAGCCTTGCTGTTTATTAAAAAACAAGATCAAGCATATACATGGCAATGGGGAGGGGGTTCGCCTTCTCCGAAAGCGCCCCTCGGGCTGTGTAGCTGCACTGCGATGTCAGTTGGGATAAGGAAGCGTGGCATGACGCATACTAGACGGTCACAGACCAGCATGGCTGAAAGGGTGATTGGGGTCGGATTGGAGTTATGTACCTACAAGGCAGGTTAGGTTGTTGACACCCCCCCCTAAAAAAAAAAAGAAAAAAAGAAGGGGGGGCAGAATGACGGCAAGATTTTCCCCCCCATGCAAGTGTTTAAGCAATTATTGAAGCAACTTTTGAAGCAAAGGCACAAATTGTTAACACAAAAGCAGCAGTTTGGGCACACATAGGCTGGATTAGGAGCAACGGAAGGCAAAAGCACCTGCCCAAGCCTAATCATTGAAGATCTCTAGCGACTATTCTTTCAGAATGGATGAGACATCTGAAAACAAAAAAAATGCAATATCATCCGGCGCACATCCCAAGCCCATTCTCAGCAGAATAGGAAAACCACACAACAAAGAAGCACATTTCAGGTTTCAGCATATTCCTCAAGAAAACTTGTTTAAAAACGTAACTTGAGCCCATTTCCGGTAGAATGGAAAACACTCACAACACAATGCCCAATGTATCTCAAGTCTATTGAGATGTGTGTAGGTCAAAGAAAATTTTGCCTTGTTGACTAACTCACTTATGCTCGAATGATTTAGGTTACCGTGAGATGAAGAAAGATCAACAATAACCCTCCCCTTACCCGATTATTTCCCAGTTGCCACATTAATGGGACTGATGCAGAAAGTGGGAAAAGGGCCAATTACAAAACACTTCTCCAATTCTGAAGCAATTAAACGAGAGACAGTTTGTTGTTCTTGCTTAGCAGTTAAAAGATTCTTGCACCAAAACAGACCTTTGGGCAAAGACTCAACTCCTTCCAACGGCCACCAACGAACGGCGACCTGGTTATATCTTGATCTAGATGCACAAGCAATTCTTTTTCCAGGGTATCAATAACGATCGGGGTTGAAGTCGAGCCCACGAAACAAACTTCAGAATGTCGGGGAGTGTCAGATGTGTCTTTCCAGTCACTGGATTGGGATACGCAAACTTTGGATGATGTGAGATGCAAGTATGACAGGTGTGGCTGAAAGACGGTTGCATCCTTTTTCAGAGTTGAAGTTGATGCACATTTCGACGCCCTTGTGATGCACGCGGCGCAGACATAACTTGTCCCTAGAAGGACAGATGGAGTTGCAGTGTAAATCGGCTTCCACGAGAGGATGTATCCTGGTGAAAAGCCATTGTGGGCCTGCATGAGCTACGCTGTTGCAAACGGTGCACGCTAACACTTTATCCTACAAAAATGACGTTAAAAATAACTCTCTCTATGATCCTCCAGTCTACTACTAGGTTGGGTTGTTGACGCCACATGGTATTGGTAGGAGTTTTCCGCAAAACGCCTAGGCATCTACAAAAATTATGTCTTAAATAAAGATCAAGTTCTTTATGTCTCTGTGAGAACTCGTTGCACATTACAGATTTAAAAATATTGAAGGTTGAGAGCAAATTCGTCCACCGTTAATGAACGCTGCAGCCGAGTATCGGATTCTTTAAGATCAATAATAATTCCGTCAGATGTGAGCAACGAACGTACAGCACTTGGCATGGCAGCCTGGTTTTGCGGCAGTAAAAGTAATGTTAGTTGACATCCCTACCTTCTACGATGCCACGCTTGAATTGACTGCTGATGGCTGCCACGTGAGTCGAGTCGGCGGAGATCTCCGAGACAAAACCAGAGGAAAGCGGCGGTGTAGCATCCGTTGTATTAAGTCCTGAGAATTCATGACGTTCATGTGTTTGATGTTTATTAAACGCTGAACTTAAAAGTGAATGAATTGGATAGTTTCAAGTTCATACGTTGATCGATCCATGGTCGGTATGCCTTGCTTTCACATACAGCTCACGAAACAACGAAAAACAACAAAAACGAAACGAGTAGTATGCAGCAGAAGCTCAACGTACATAACAGTCGAGAGCTGGCGTGTCTGAATACCAGGAAATTGTCAGCCCAGTGCAAGCCCCCCCTTCCCCGCATGTGTGGGCCCCACCTGATGAGCCCCCAGGGTGAAAGTGTCGCCCACACCACCACCCAAACCATTCCCCAATGCAAGCGTTATGTCTAAAGATACGTAATTTCCGCGATAATTTTTACACATTTTCCGCGACTTTTTCTGCTGTGACTTTAATAAAATTCTGCGACATAATTTCACAATTCTGCGATTTTTTTCTGCGGGAAAATTTTTTTTCTGAATGTGAAATGACAATTTGCTGGTTTTTTTTTTTTTTTTTTTGTGAGATAGACAAAA
>JAHWFP010230516.1:27601-37955 GCA_023313725.1 Lithobius niger
CCCCCCCCCCCCCCCCCGTCCATGATGGATGGTCTGCGTCACCTTCAGCGCAATGTCCATTCACACGCTCCTATGCACCAAAAAACCTACGACACCCGAATGCACCAAACAAATAAAGAAATAAAAAAATTTAAAAATAAATTTAAAAAATTTTAATTTTAAAAACAAATAAATGCCCCGATACACTCCATGCCCCAGCTTTATACGGACGAATCGGGCAACTGGCACAACCAGCACCGTTCAAAATTGTAGTTGTACCTAAATTCAAGAAATTTTTTCATTTCACTTTTCTATAAATTCTTGTTAAAAAAAAAAAAAAAATTGGGCAACTATCACAACCTGCAACATTCAAAATTGTAGGTGTGCCTATAATCAAGAACTTTACCATTTCTCTTTTTCTATAAATTCTTGTTAAAATATTTTGGGCAACTTTCAAAATTGTAGTAGTACCTATAATCAAGAAATTTTAAATTTCACTTTTTCTATAAATTCTTGTTAAAATATTTTGGGCAACTGGTACAACCTGCAAAATTGTAGTTGACCCTATAATCAAGAAAATTTCCGTTTTAATTTTTCTCTAATTCCTGCCGAAATATATACCGTACCGCATTCAGTACAGTGATTTTCAGATAACCATTATCATCACACGGTCAAGTAGACCTGCGAAAACTTCGCATGCCACTGGCTGTCCGCAGCCCCTGCCAATGACAGCCCATGTCCAGGACTGCCTTAGTCCTGGACCGGACAACCGCAGTCCCGGACTGGATGTCCGGACCGTACAGCCGCAGTCCCGGACTGGTAGTCCAGTCCGGACCGGACAGCTGCAGTCCGGACTAGTGGTAGTCCGGACCGGACAGCTGCAGTCCGGACTAGTGGTAGTTCGGACCGGACAGCTGCAGTCCGGACTAGTGGTAGTTCGGCAGACTGTCGACTCGGCGTCGAGTCTGCCGACTGTCCCAGTGACATGTAGTCCGCCCATGTCCGCAAGAGTCGTGGACCCTGGGACTGGGACTGGGACTGGTGAGGACTGCCATCCACCCCCCCGATGACGGGAGTAGCGGTAGGAGTCCAGCACCAACAGATCTACGCCAGAGGACCGACTAACCGCCCTAGGGTGTGACCCGGGCTAGCTATAACGGTCGTGGCCGTGTCTGTGTTACCAAATCCGACCCGTCGTTACCTTAGGTTAGGAAAACGCAGCGTCAGTCACATTACCTGTACTTTTCATTACCTGTAATTCCATTCAGCAGCGTGGCCTCGCAACCCGGACTGCCTGCGTTTGCGTGCGTGAAACCCTTGATCCACCGGACACCGCCGGACGCGGACACCGACGGACACGGACACCGCCGGGTCCCTTGCAGTCCCAAACTCAATTTGCCTGTGTAAACACTACACACAACGAACTCGTCGCCGCAATTATCATCACCACAATTCACAAAGCACGTAAAATGGCAAGCACACGTGCAAACTACTATAAATAATGACACACGGCGACGTTAAAACATAGACGAACGTGGTTACGTTTGCCGATAATCATCGCCAATGGGCGCCGTTCGCGCCCAACTTCCTTTGTCCCATTCTGCCGATCCCAGAATCACCAGTCCTTGGCAGAACTGGCACTCTAGATCTTCTAACACTCCACATAATATCCAAAACACGGCGATCTCTCAGGTCTAGTCTTCTTTCGAATAGCCTTCCCTCTTTCCCGAAGCAGGAACAACGATTACAATCCGCCATTTTAGGCCTATTCGGCTGAGCGAAAAACGATGCGACGTTACTCGTCGCGTCCCAAACAAACTGTGACGAGTAGCGGGAGAGGGGCGCCGCCTGACGGCGGTCATGCGCCCCAGGGAGCGCCATTGCAAGGGCCCGGAGTGCGTTTAAATTAAAGGTTGGGACGAAAGGCATTTCCAAACTTGGAAAGCATAAATAAAATACAGGTAAGTATTTTAGGATAGTAGTAAAAACATCCCCTGTTAATTTGTGCATTCGTTTCTCACAATGCTGCGATTCCCTGGAGGTTTTTTAGTTCCTTGTAGCCGCCAGCTCTGTAAGCCATCAGCGCCTGCACGGCACAGTCCTCCTCCATAAAAGCACTTTAGCGCAACCCGAAGGTCATTATTTTCCCTCTCAATTTCGTCAGGCGGTGACTCAAAAGAGGATATAGGGTGGGTTTGGTTATATATATTTTCCTTAGGAAAAAGAAACAATTTTCAGCCAGCCCAGACAGAGGGGCCAACAAAATTAAGTTTCTTATTGCCGCTAGGAAAACGTACTAATTTTTGCATTAACAGACCCAGTGAAAGTTCAGTGGCGGGCACTGCCCTGACGGGCCCCGTAGGGCAACGAGCTGGCTTTCCCCCCAAAAATTTTACAAACTTCGCATTTTATTCAGAAAACATTAAACAGTGAATCCAGATCTCTTTTGGTAAAATTTGGTGTTTTTTTGTATTGAGGCGGGTCCGGCTTCCATCTTGAAGTAGGTCTTGCTTCTGTTTTCTGGTGTTAAGGAGGTTGGACGACACATCTGGCTGCAAGGATGGGGCCCAGACGATGTAGTCCATTGGCTTGCTTTCATGATCGGACTGGCCATTGTGCCAATGGCACAGGTGCCCCATAGGCTACAATATTTTCGGCTCCCCTTTGGTAGTCTGTTTTTTTCTCCCCACTAAGAAAAATGAATGGTTTTGAATTCTCTATCCGCTGAATACGTTTCCTTTCCGGCAAAAATTCCCTTTCTCTATTCTATCTCCCTTTATTAACATTTTTAACGCATTTTTTTAACTGGGGCCCCCCCCCACTCAAAATTTCTAAAAATAGTATTACTTGAAATTGAAATATAAGATGTGTGTTGAAGAATGAAGTCCAGAAACCAGAAATGACGACAGAATATGAAAAAGCAAAGATTTTTGAGCTTGACCTCGGACTTTGCTTGTGCTTGAAGAGCTTAGAGCGCTTCTCAAAATGCCTACGGTTGGAGGCATCATAACTTCATCAGTTTCCTATAAAATGCATAGCGCCCCTCACCGGTCATTTTGATAAATGGCACAGGCGCCTTTTCCTTCCCAGTCCGACGCTGCTTGCTTCGCCATTTCTCTGAGGTGAAGGCGGAGGAGCTTCGCCAAGAACCTGCTGACAAGGTCCGGGACCGGGATGAAGTTGTAGTGTGCCCATGATGTGCCGTCACTCTGATGTTGTTATCAGTGCAGTTGATGTTCTGGTCTTCATATGCACTTTGGATGGTTTTTTTTAAATCATTGTGCAATAGGGCTTGCTTAGGTTTTGCCGAAGCCTCAGTTGAATGTAGGAAGAGTTGATTTCTGCCTTCTCGAATTTCATTGTTGTCAGTTCTAACAATGTAGTATCATAAGGCTCGTACAGAACATAAAATAAGTTCGGGTTCATCACCTGTGATCTTTCTTGGGTAGTATGGGGATGATGGTGGCTTTGTTGGTTCACAAGATCTTTAAGTTTTTGCTTGAAAATCGGCTCTGGGTGTGAGGATGACAGAGGAGTTGTCAGAAGCGAAGACACAGGTCTGCCGATAATGCTTGAATTTTGCTGCACCAAGGGCTTGAGGCAACGGTTATTAGGAACACCGTCTTACGAGTAAGGATGTTCATTTGGCTGTTTTGCATTGGTTCGTGAGGAGGTTTAGGTAAAGGTTCCAACACGATGCAGAGGTCCCAGTCAGGGAAGATGCGGCGGATTGCTGGTCGTTCAATTTCTAATGATTTTATTAGTGAGGATATACGGTAGCCGTCTAGAGTTTGTTGCTGTCTGCTGCTTTGAAAACTGAGTAGAGTGCAGACTGGTAGATCAGAATTGTTGAACCTTTTAATCCTCCTTTGAAGAGGTTGTTGATGAATTTTAGTCGGTCTGGTAGAGGGGGGTTGACTGGATTGTCTTTCCCTCTGTCACACCAATGAAACCACTTTGACCAGTGGCTGTCAGATTCTGTTGGCAGAGTTCCTGAAGGCTTTACTGGCGATGCGAGTTGCTAGGTCTTCATGAATGCCTTTTTTTTTTTATAAGTTTGATGATAGTAGCCACCCGTGAAGGTTTAGAACGCTGGAGTTTGGGTGGTTCTTGGTTCCCTTCTATTTGTAGCGATTTTTTAGATGGGGATTCTTGCTGTGCCGAATTGGCAATAATGGGAATGTCCCTCCAGGATCCATTTTCAGCTGATGGATTGTTGCTGTTTCGAATCTTGTTAATGTTTACCAATTTAAAATTTTCAAAATTATCTAAAAACAAACTAACCACAGTGCCAATTTTTGATTAAAGTGTGTCCTTTTGTTTTGTTTGAATTTTGATTTAACTAAGTATTTAAAATAGTGTAGATAGTTCGTGGCGATATTTAGCTAGTGGCATGGCAGGCGTTGATTGGCTGGCAGACTGGCGTTTGTACTGTGTGACATCATCTGCATTGTTTTCTTCACGCTTGTCGTCGGTAAAATGGTGTACTTGGTGGACAGCTTTTGGCATGGGTGGCTGTAGCTTTGGGAATTCGTGGCAACGAACTTGGTGTCCTGCGTTAAACAAAATGTAAACCCAAGCAATGTAGCAGTTTATTGTCCTTCGTCTTCATTCCTGGTGGAGTGGGCCGAGTTGTGACTGGAGAAATGCTCTTCTGTGGTCAGCAGGTTGCTGGCGTGGTGACCCCGAACGCTCGGCACGGATTTTGGTCGTCTTCAGTCTGGCTGGCTGTCCATTCCGTCATGTAGAGGAAGGATTGTGTTCATCCGAAATTGGTTCTTGGAAAGAAGAGGTTGTTGGCCGGCAAACACATCTCTCGTCAGTACCGTGAGTAGAAGGCTGCAATGCAGGGTAAACTTTACAATCGATTCCGTTTAGGCCTTATTCCTACGAGAAGCTACGGTGCGCACGTGGTAGTCACTATAGAAAAAGTACTGTCAAAAAAGGATTTCATAAAACGTTTCAGGTCAAATGAAAAATGAACAATAAATGCGCCATGCCATGCCAATTATTTTTCGCCAAGTAGGGAATATAGGGATTTTTGTTTGTTGTTGTGTATAATTATTTTGCAGACTCTTACAAGAAATTTAACGGGAGTTAGTACTTCCGAATGGTCACAACGTTGTGGTTGTAGGCTACTCATTTAGTGCTTTTGCACTCGAAGTGAAATTAATGTTAAAAAACTTTCTCAAGATTCCGGGTGTTGAGAAAGCATTTGAGGTTTAACTTGTTTTATTTAAAACCACGGGTAAAAGGAGGTTAGCTCCTTGGTTTTAATGCAGCAATGGTTTAATTTTGCTTGTGTAAGGGCTGAATTCAGTCATAGCCTACGTGAATTTTGGGTGAAATAATCCACCCAGATATTCGAGAATTACCAAGAGTCTCATTCTTGTCTGCTGTTAAGTGTTTAAATTTGGTGTGCGATGAATTTGTAGGCTACGGAATTTTGGGGGTTTAACTTACAGGTCTGTTTAAAATTATATCTCGGGTGTGTAGCCTAATCTATTTTCTATAAGAGAATATTTGACATATTATTACGTTTTTTTACAGAGTTTATTTCTTAAATTGGCAACTACACTTTAAAATTAACAAACTGTTGTGTATGAAGGAGGAGATCACCTTATGGTGCTTGAATAAAAGTGTATTTTCTGTTACTGAACCTTTGGTTTTCCATTGCGTGAGTACAAACTGTACATGGGTGCTCTTAGGGTGGGATTTAAATGAAGCAACTCACCTTGGGCACAAAGGGAATTAAGGGTGGCACAGGGTCTCAAAATTAATTACAACAATTCACGCTTCATGTTGTGACAGTATATCCTGTATTGGAGGAAGGCTTCTTGGTGTGTCTATGATAAGATTTAGAAGTTGAGGGAACCATGCTGCTGATGGCCAGTTTAAGGCGAATAGAAGAAACAGGCCTTGAGACCGTTTTATCTTTTCCAGAATCTGAGGGAGCAACTTGAATGGAGGCAGGTACGCATAGAGGTTGGTCCAAGGGAAGGTCAGGTCTACTGCTGTTGCGTGTTCGTCTGGGACTGGGATAACGAAGTGGGGGGAAGTGGGGAAAAGTCTGGCATTGTGCGTCGTGGCGAATAGGTCGATCATTGGAGTGCCCCAAATGTTGAAGAGATATTCGCAAATGGATTTCTTGAGAGTCCACTCTCCTGTTGGAAGTTTTCGGCGAGAAAGAGAGTCTGCAATCACATTTCGATTGCCTGGGATGTGGAGAGGCAGGATGTTCTGTTGATTTTCTTGCAGAGGTTGAATATTGACGAAGTTACAACGTGAAGTTTGAGAGACCTCGTTCCTCCTTCCTTCCTTCCTGATGTAAATGACTGCTGTTGCGTAGGGGTGTGCGAGTAGAATAATTTTAATTCGAGTCGAGCCGAGCCGAGTTTGCAACAGAAGAATACAGTATCGAGTATTTGGTGAACACACTTATTTTGCAAGTATCTTTTTTATTTGTTAGTATAATAACAAGTTAGATGCTGCGTAACTGACTGTGTGAGTCATTACATACAAATGGTTTTCCAGTTTTTGGGATATAACTAGAAAACAGAGCTAGTGACTTTTAATTTACACCACTGGAAAGCTCTCGTCGAGACGATGAATTTGGTATACTTGAACGTCAAAATCGGTCAAAAATTGGCGAAGTTATCGCATTTTCACCGGATTTGAGTTTTACGAGTATGGATGCAAGCGACGAGCCGAGTTCGAGTACATGTTGCATACTCGGCTCGGCTCGAATTTTTCGAGTATCGCACATCCGTACTGTTGCGTTGTCTGCTTGGACTTAAACAATTTTTCCCTTCACCAGGTGTTCACAGTGTTGAAGTGCATTGAGAACAACCTTTAATTCTGGGACATTGATGTGGTCTTGATCCTGTTGTGACCAAAGTTCTGAAGCTTCGTGATATGCTATGTGTGCTCCCCAGCCTTCCTTTGATGCGTCGGTTAGCAGGAGGAGGTCTGGTGGAGCTCGTGCAGAGGGATAGATTGTGACAGAGTTTGAATGTCTGGCCACCAAAGAAGAGTTTCCATTGGGAAGGTTGGGTTTGTCAGGAGTTTGAAGTTCGGTTTGTCGGGCTGGTCATCCATCTGCCGTAAGGGACAAGAATTGTCAAGGAGTCCATCTGTCCGATAAGGGAGGTTAATTCCTTGTGTTAGTCATGGGATTGTTGATGAAACTGTCGTGAGTGAGGTAGGAAGTCCTCTATCCTGTCTGCTGAGGGCATCATTATTGCAGATTTTATGTTGAAAAAGATTCCTAGAAAGATGAAATCTTGGGCTAGGGTGAATCGTGATTTTTTCTTGTTTACTCCGAATCCGAGTTGACGGAGAAAGCGGATTGTTTATTTAGATTGGAGACCAATTTTGTCGGCGCTTAGTTGTTTAATAACCAGTCGTCCAGATAGGCACTTGATTCTATTGACTCTGGTGCAGTACTGCAAGGACTGGCTTTACGAGAAGGGTAAAAATTCTGGGTGCTGAATTCAGCCCGAAAGGCAGACATTGGAATTCGTAAACTTTGTGGTCGAACATGACACGAAAGAGGTGGTGAACTGACGCATGAAGTGGTACATGAAGGTAGGCATCCTCTAAGTCGATGGAAATTGTTCAGTCATTCTTTTCAGAGACTGTTGAATTGAGTCCCATGTCTTTATCTTGAAATGGCTGTTTGCCATGAATTGATTTAAGGGTATGAGATTGAAAATCAGTCTGTCTCTTCTGGATTTTTTCGATCGTTGGAAGATGGAGTTGTAAAAGCCCGGACCTGGATGGTGGCAATCCTTTATGACGTTTTTGTTCAAGAGTTCTTGAATTTGGATAATTTCGGATCAGAGTGTGGAGTGAATTACCAGGGAGGGGACTGAGACAGAGGAGATTTGGATGTGAAGATTGAAAGAAGGTTTGGGTGTGAGGTTGGATTATTGACAGAATTTCTTGGATTTGTAGTTATATTCTTCCATGCGGGAAGAAAGAACCGTAGCCGTGCAAACACAGGCAGGCTGTTTAGCCGAGTGGCGTCATTGATCCTTTCGTGATTGGCTTTTTGCACCAGGGGAGGAGTAGCGGCTTCTTCTGTCGGGCATCGCGCTTAGTTTGTTCCATCCTTTTGTGTTGTTAGATTCCGTTGAACAAAAGGGCTGGTTGGAACGAAAGGGCTGGCTTGGACGAAAGGGTTGGTTGCTTTTGTTACGGCGGTTGTCGTGAGTGTAGGGCTGGTTTTCGGAGCGTTGCCAATTGTCAGTCGAGTTTTGATGCAAAAAGAATCTGTTTGGTTTGTTGTAAGGCTTCTGTTCGTAATAAAATACAAAACACACACTACCACCACAGCAGAACACTTCAATCAATCAATCTTCAGAGTTCACTGTAAATTTTCGGCGAGTCCTATCGCCTTCTTCAGACCAAAATAAATAGTGTAAAAACGAAAAAAGTACTAATCATATCACATCACAATCGTCTGCTAGTAAACATTCGAAACTCGGTGCTAGTCTGCTGTACCATCTTTGTCGCGCGTTCGACCTGGATGCCCCACTTTTTATCTAAAGCGACGCCCGGTTCTGGCTCAACTAGATGGCAATAGACTCCAACGCTCGGAGATGGTTGCCCTTCAAGACACTGGTTTTAAGTAAGACTTTTCCAAATCCATTTTTACCTCGGAAATGAGAAACTCTGGGAGTAGGAATCAAAGTTTTTTGCGTTAGTTGCGCCATCGCCGAGGGGCCCGGTCTGGGCGGTGGGGTTCCTTGTCTAAGCTTTCATGTTATGGTCCCGTAGGCCGAACCCAGTTGCTAATCCACGGTTAACAGTTGAAGCCTCCGGTAATTGTGATGGCTTGTAGAGGAATCCATCGCGAATCGTGTCTTCTACCATTTCGAGGAGTTCAGGCAATGGATAGAAGGATCGGCGGTGTTGGCATCGTCGGGAAAATGAATGCGACGGGCGGTAGGTCTTACGTTTGGCGGAGCGACGGTTGGCAGTGGGTTCATTTGTCGATGGAGTGCCGACGCAGAATCAATGGCGCTTTCGTTATCTTGGTCCGGAAGGGGACGGCTAGGCCGTGATTTGCAGGGACCTCAGAGTGGCGAAAATTGTCGTCCAAATGGGCAGGAGCTGAACGGTGCCTTCTTGTTTTGTGGTAAAGGCAGGTAATGAACCTGCCTGCTGTTTGTTGCTGTTTTCGCTAGACGTTGATGCAACCCAATCATTCGTGCATTGTGCTTTTGCAGACGTAGTGGACGACAAACGAGGATCAGTGACAATGCGATGGCCAAACTCGTGTATTGCACGGTCGACGAGTTGTTGACTTTCTTGCGGGGAACAGGAAGAAAGGGATGATAAATCTAAGGGTGACTGAACTGAGTGGTTTTCGTGGTTGGCTCTGAGAGCCGTTGCACGTTTCAATTTTCGTTTAAGTTGGGCGTTAAGTGTCTTTCGCAGAAAGTAACTCCTCTTCAAGCGCGGCTAAATCAGGCGAGTGAGGAGTCGATTGTCTGGCGTGGATTAGTGAGGTGGCAGCCGTATTGGCAATATCGTCGGTGACAGCAGGACCTTTGGACGAAAGCAGAGGCGGATCTGGAGGCAGTGTAGAGTCAAGGTCGATGAAAAGAGGCTTCCCTGTCAGGGGCCTCATTCTGGACTTTCGTGGCTTTGGGCATAGAGGCGGTGCGGTCGTCGTCGTAGGTCCTGGGTTGACGAAAGGGCCAGAAGAAACTTGAAGATCTTCACGAAAGGCGAAAGGCAGGAAACGAAGTGGCGTGGAGACACGCTGGAGGAAAAATGATGACCTTCGGGTCGCGCGAAAGCGCTTTTATAGAGGAGGGCTGCAGGCGCAGACGGGTTAAGAGCTTGCACCTACAAGGAACTAAAAAACCTACACGGAAATGCAGCCTTGCAAGGAACGAATGCAAAAATTAACAGGTTACGTATGTTTTTCTAGCGGCAATGAGAAACTACGATTAAAGGAGATAAGTTTAAAACCGTTCCGATTCTTACTTTGCAATTTAGTAGCCACTGGAAAAAAGAAGCAAACTTACGTGAATATTTAAAAAACAAAGGTATATCACTACCTTGGAAAATTTTCGAAAGTTGTTGGGGATGTAAATTCACAGCTGACTATCTTCTTCAAGCAATGCACACCGTTTTTTTCTTGTCTACTCCTCCTGTGGAATTCAAATTCGGTGGTGGTTGGACGTGGCCTCCAACCATCGCCGAATTCGAATTCCACAGGAAAAGCAGACAAGAAAAAACAGTGTGTGTTATCACTTACTTCTTTTTAACGCAGTACCAAAAGTGTTCCAGTTACTCCAAACTAGCAAATTTTCGAATGCTTATACTGGCATTCTTCCTCAGGCATGGGCAATGAGACGCA
>JAHWFP010230517.1:3561-16808 GCA_023313725.1 Lithobius niger
CCCTCAAAATTAAGCGTTACGCTATTTCCCTCCTCCCTCCCCGAAATGAAATACACTCACAACATTCTAACTGCCTGCCCACACTTTAGCACATAACTGTTTGCAGAAATAAGTTACCTCTGAATTGCCGGTAAAATTGCCCACATCTCTCTCGAATGGTATCGGCCGCAAATTTGACTACAGCAAAACAAACTTACGCAAACGTGACGACACAAAGTTTCCATAAACAAACACAGCTTATTTACCCCACCAATTTTGTTTTTCATTTTAATAGTTACAGACCGTACTATAAATTAGTTATAGAACCCGTGGCAAACTGTATGGGATTTATGAGCTGATGGCCGATATCCTTCACATGGCCAATCCGCTCAAACTACGTCGCGATGACGTCTCGGCCTTCGGCCTCGACCTCATCTTGACGTAGTTTGAGCGGATTGGCCATGTTCGGGATATTGCCGATCGGGTGATAAATCTCATACAGTTCGACAGGACTACTATAACTATTAACTGCTGTGTTTTTAAACGATTAAGTATTTTTATTTGTGATCAAGGCCTAAATATGCAAGGCTGAAAATTAATAAAATGTGTCTTCATATGAAACTTGCGGCGTTATGTTCGTCAGTGGCGTCGTTTTACTATGACATTTCGGACCTGCCAATTATTCAATTTTGATAGATTTCTACTAATTTCAGTCTTTAAAGTACAAATAAACTAGTATTTAGAATAAAGTAATTACGCAGAAGCTGGCAACTGTTTGTTTGAAGCAGCTACTTATCTCAGAAGAACTTGAAACATCCTGAAGCCGAGCTGGATTCAAATTTAATTTTTGATAATGTTATGTATGGCCGTACAGCCGAATTTTCAACGTGTACGACCCGTAGCATTGGTGGTCAAGCACAGTGCCACTTCGGGGGATTTGAACCAATTGCCTATGCGTCGGGTGACAGTTTCATTTCTAGCTAATTTCCATTGAAAAGCAACTCCATTCACGTCAATTCCAATTCAGTTCGTGAGTCAAATTCAATTCCAATCAAGTCTTTGTAGTTGACCAGTACAAAGCAATTCACTACCATATTCTTTATTGAATAATTCAATTCCATTCCATTCATTTACTTTTCAATCTTATAATTGTTTTTCGGCGATCTATTGGCATAAATAATTATAATTTTGACCGCATTAGTCATTTAGATTTTTGATCTCATCGTAACTATTAGCAAATTAGTGCATGCACACACTGAGATGAAGCGTCATGGGTATATTGTAAGCGCGCAAAGGATCATATAAGTGCGTCGCGCAGTAAATAAAGTTCTCCAATATTCAACAGAAATTCTCCTAGATGCCACATTTTAAAACGGATTTTTAGCTAGGAATTGACTTACGGTAGGTAAATAAAACATTGGGGCCATATACTTGATGTGAAGGATCGAGAAAAATGATGCTGGGAGTAATGTCCTTTTAGCATCTCTGACGCGTATATACGTATCGCATACATGCACACGCGGGCTATCCATAACAAGAAAGTCGACCCATAAAGGGACCGGCTTCTGTGGCAGTGGACTTCACTGCAACGCAGGGAAGCCCAGTGTCACACTCTCTCTCCACCACCACCCGCCTGAAGGCATAGATAGTTGAAAACTTGAAGCAGTTGAACCTTGTTTAATGGCGAAGCCACGGAACAACTTCAGTTACTATCAGGACAGCAAAGCAACCCAACATTTGGAAAACGTCTACATTTCCCCTATACACAAAATTTGACTCCACGAACCACACATTCACACAGGTTACAAGGTTAAGATCACACAAATCCTGGGTCCCTAGGTTGACAGCGACCAACAACACTCTATTTCACCATACTATTTTACGGTTGAAAGAAACTATGACTATTTCCTACGAAATCCGTACATAGAATGAATGATTAACTCAAAACTCCCTTAGTTGAAAACTCCATTGGTTGAAATCAAATATCTCCCGCCCAGGGATAAGCGCCGGTTAGACCGTCTTAGCGCCGTCTTAGCCTGTATGTTAGTAGGCTGCTTGCAAATCGTAAAGGACAATTACATCCATTTTGATATGCATGCTTTACTTTTGGATCACTTACACAATAACTAAACACAAGAACTGCGGTAAGAATACGTTACGTACGCCCGACACAACAATTTAATTATTGCATCACCAAAACACGATACGGAGACCGCCATTGTTTTGCTGGAACGCGCAGAAATTAATGCCGACAGATGTAACTTTTCGATTTCGACTCGCAGCCGATTGAGATAGCTCTATTGCGCCTGTGAGAGCTCAAGCGTCCGACGGCCTTAGCTGGCCACTACAAATGTCGGCCGTCAGATGCTCGAGCTCTCACAGCCAATAGAGCTACCTCAATCGGCTGCGAGTCGAAATCGAAGAGTGACATCAGTCGGCATTAATTTCTGCGCGTTCCAGCAAAACAATGGCGATCTCCATGTCGTGTTTTGGTGATGCAATAATTAAATTGTTGTATCGGACGTACGTAATGTATTCTTACCGCAATTCTTGTGTTTAGTGTATTGTGTAAATGATCCAAAAAAGTAAAGCATGTATGTCAAAATGGATGTAATTGCCCTTTAACGCCAGGAATTTGTTATTCAACTTGGGAGTTTCCTGACTAAACCAGACAGTTCATACCAAGCAGCGTTTTAATTTTCAGCACAATAAGTACAATATTTTTGAGTGTAGTAATGTTTGATGGGTGGCATAAATATCATGACCAACACCTACCATAACGCTGTGACTGTCAACCAATAAACGCCATTAAATGTCAATAAACGCCAATATCTTACTGAACTAATTCTCTGATTAGTTTGCTAACCCCTCAGCCAATCAATTACTAGCGTGAATTAAACTTTCTACTCATTACCAATTTATCAGAGACCAACCAACAAACAATATTTGAGATTAATATAGCAATATTATGAATCTACAGCAATGCAATTTTCTATAAGAATATTCAACTCTAAAACTTCACTTCAACCCTTCTTCAGGATATGAATTTGCAACAATTTAGATGCTCCATCCGATTACGATTACGATTTATTTATTTATTTAGTTATTTATTTATTTTGTTTAAATATTTTTTCCATTTACTTAAAATATTCGTTCCATACTTTTCAAAAATTACTAGGAAATTACCGTGAGGTTCATATTTTTCCAAGATTACTACGAAATTACCCTGAGATTACCACGAAATTACTGCAAGCAGAATATATACATCAGAAGAAGGTCCATTGTTTAGGCAAAAAAACGCAATAAGCTATCTTTCTTAGTAATGCCTTTATATTCTGTTGATATCGCCACTTTTGGAAGCTGCCATTTACGAAGTAATGGAGGCTTTTGTTATGCTTATATGCCGCAAGCTTTTATTCCGTTATTCTGGGGTTTTTTTTTATTTTCTATATTCTTTTCTTTTTTGAATTCGGATACTTCGAATCTCCACCAGTTTTAATAGTTTTCGTTAAAAATGGTTTCGAGGTTAGGCCTTACTTTAATATTACTTTCCACCATGAACCTCAGCACTTCGACTTTCGACTTCTTACTCAGGAATAGATGGGAGAGCGGATCTTCGAAGGCTCGATTCTGACCTCTAATATACATTCATCTACTTCTGGCACTTTTTATTTTCATTTGTGAAATTTTTCTATTTTTTTTATTTATATGCTATCCTTCCTTTTCAGTGTTCAAATTTAGAATAGGGAGATCGTAATTTACCTTTTGACTGCTCTTTTTATTAAATTTCTTCAAATTACTTTTTCGATTTGTCTTCTAGAATAGCTTCACCATTGTACTACAATTTTCAAGTAATATTTTCGACATACTGATAGATTATAGGACAAATTGTATACCTCCCATAAGAATTTACCTTTTTTCCTAATTTAGGTACATCACCTTCCAATTCACTTACGATAATTTTGTACAATATAAGGTTCATTCAAAGTTCTGATCAATCTTGATTTCACTGTGGCTTGTAGGATCTTCATTTGCTAATGTAATAAAATGCTCTGTAGACTCTACTTGCTACTCGGAATTTAGTCTTTCAGCCCTTTGACGCATTTCTTCAAGAGTCTCTCTTTTCTCTCAATTTTTATTATTGGAATCTTTTACAACTGTTGTTTACTGTTGCCTCCTGTCTAGAAATGCCCAGTCATAAACGATTTGACAGCTAATAAAATGAGTCCCTTTTTGGCCATTTTGGGCTAAAAGGGGAAAAAGAAATTCTTGAAGTCTCACTGGCGCTGGCCATTTTGGGCCAAAAGGGGAAAAAGAAAGTCGTGGAGTCTCACTTGGCATTCAGGTGCTCCATTAACTACTCTGCCCGACGAAATGATCAAAGAATGGAAGTCACGAAACTTCAAATTATGGGCCCAGCATCCGGAGGGGACTCGACTGCTTCTCCTAATTTTGCGCTACCACTTAATGTGTATCTTGAACGACGGGAAAAGAGGAAACAGTTTTTTCTACTCTTTTTCTGCAGACTGGGGTATTTTTTTTCAAATTAAAATTTTGTGGATGATTAAATTTCCATTGAAATTCTATTATTTCATGGACTGAATGGGAGATATTTTTCGAATTCTATGTTCTTTACTGCACTTGGCCTTTTCAACAACAGTTCAGATGTTAACTCAGTTCAGCTTGATTTTCTGAGAGTACATGTATGCAGTGTGCAATTAGAATGGTAGGGGGAAGCACACCTCTATAAAGGTCTTAGTCCTATTGAAGCAGTCTCCATTGCACCTCTCTGCATATCTCTTTTTCTTCAAAGAGGAGGGATGGGGGGGGGTTGTCTCTCTCACACACAATGCAGGGAAGGAACTCATTAGAGTGGGATGATGTTTTGCCCTTATTGCGACAAAAGAGTTTTAGTCCATTTCAATGAGCACTCTTCAGTCTATTACTACAATGGGGAAAAAAAGGGTGGGGGGACTACGTTTCTCTTCTTTTGGTTATATCGGTTGATTTTATTGTTACGCAGTTCTAAGTATGCCTCTTTGTTTTGGCTTAGAGGGGACGCACTTCTTATAATGGTATTTCTTAGTGTCTTTTGGAGGGGGATGGACTATCTTTTCATTGTTTACACAGTTTATGGTATGGATGAAATGGATGCTAACCATAGTTGGACTAATTGTATAGAGGCTGCTTGTGATGCCTGCCACAAGAATTAGTTCGTTTCATATGGGAGTGCATTGGAGGGTGTAACCTCGTTAAAGTTGCATTGCTCACTCAATTGGCGTTGTTCTGGGCGTCTAGTGTGGTGGATCCAACTCCACAACAAATTCAATAGGGCTTAAGGATTTTCTTATTCCGTGCTAATAAAATACCGCCATTACTTTTCATATCTGCAGGTGCATTTTGAAAATCGAGGCCCCCTTCTTCCTCCAATGAAAGTGAACTCGTACAAACTGAGCCCCTCACCATGAAATTCAACTATTGAAAATTGAACTGCTACAAAAACCAGTTCCGTTGATCATACCATAAATTAATTACCATAAATTTCCAAGAAATTTCCAAGAAATTAAAAGTTAGGCCCTCTGCAGCTCTTCGTATGATTTATCAAATAATTTGTAACAGTGCAGCCCTTGTGTCGTCACACTTACCGGTGCATGAGAATGCAACCAGTCACTGACGGGTTCAAATAACATGCTTATCAAGTATTAGAATGGCAGGTAAGTTGTTGTCAATAATCCTCGGACTTGATAACGAAAGGAATGAAATGCGCAAAAGTGAACACTTAAGCATCATTTTATGGACAATTTTAGAGAAATAAGCGACGCTTCGAGGCACCCTTGCTTTTCAACATAGGTGCAATAGTGCTCCTAAATCCGCCAGTGCAGAACGTGGTAGATTTTTGGATGAATTGAACACGTCTTCAAACTTGTTTTAATTCCAGGTATCACTATCTACTTCCTGAGTAAATGGATGGCCAAAGGACAATGCAAAAGCCGAGCCCGACTGGACGGAAAAACTGTCATCATTACGGGAGCCAATGCGGGAATCGGGAAAGAAACTGCCCGGGACTTGGCAAGACGAGGTAATAAATTCATGTAAAAATCGGTCAGATTCATAACGTCCTACCTCGTCAAGTGTTAATTATTTTAGCCGATGTAGGATTCAATTTGATGTTAAAGGACAGAAATCCCTGAAACCCATTTGGCAATTTTATTAGTTAATGAACTCAACAGTTAATAGAGCATAGAATACATGTGCAAAACTTTAAATGTATCATATAATGAGATAATAAGTTAGCGAGCAACAGACAAACATCATCGTAAGACGAGCAGCTCCTTTCCTGTACTTCGTACCGTGCGTCACCAAAATCTGGAAAGAAATGATGTTGGATGCACAGCTGAATTTACCACGAGGTACACGAGGACCAGGATGAATTTCTACTGGGAAACCTCTTAGTGGCCCCTATTCTTACCGCAAGGCCCGCCAACCCTCTTCCCTCCCCCTCCCACTCCCCCCACTTCCCCACCCCACATGAAATTTCTTGTCAAGTGTATCAAGTGTTTGAAGATAAAATAATTGTAACGCATTCCATAAGCCAAATGGAAAATAAAGCATGGAAATTGTTTCAGTGGTTGCAGACTGAGTCTCCGAGCAGAAAAAAATGTTGTAACATGAAACGGCGATGGTTTTGTTTACATTTCGTGTAGAAAAGGAGGAGAAAAAGAAAATAACAAAGACACGATATATATATTTTTAATAATATATATTTTTGTCCCCTTTATTTTGGGTAATTATGGTGGGCCCTATTGAAGGGGCCCGCCGGAAACTTTCCAATTTCCCGGTGAGCCAGTTCGTGCCTGCACCCCCTTCCCCTTGGCTTTACCATGGCCTCATGAGTGAAAGAGTGAAGTACACACAACATTCAAATTTCTTTACGTTTAAGTAAAAGAGGGCGCCCCAAAGTCATTTCCAGTAAGCCCGCCAGACTGGAACTATTGCTGGCACAACATAAATTTGGATCTCCACAATACTGATTTTTAGTAATTGGCGTTGGTTTGTAAGACTGTTAGCCTGTTGTTAAGGGCATTATACTGTTGATAAGCAAGTATATGAAAGAAAATTATTGTAAGACGAGTTGAACATGTCATGCACTCCTATTATAGTAGGGCGGATTAGCACTTGAATTGTTAACATGAAGTGTGACTGGAAAAACCACACGTGATATGTTAGCAAGTTCAAAACCCCCATGAGGGAGGGGAGAGGGGTGACTCCCTCCCCTAAATAAGTGATCTTTTGGCTGCAACTCCTTAGCCGTCAACAAATCAACAATGTGAAACAAAAACGTTCAGCACACACATGCCACAGCGTTAGTGTCTTGAATAACAATTTGGCACATTTCAGGGTTGTGGGTAAAAATACAATGCAGTAGAAAAGCTGAACAAGAGCAGTAGCCATCCTGAGAAAATTTAAACCTTGTGTGTACGTTTTTGAATTGGCTTTCAATGAGAAATAAGATCCTGAATAACGTTGTCAATGTGTAGCCAGTGACTGACTAGCTAGCTGGTCAGAAAATTTCCATGTTAATTTCCACAGGGTCATTGCTCGTGTGTAGTGAGGTTTTGGGAAAGACTTCAGGTATACAATTGGTTGTACGACTGTATTCGAATTTGCAGCAGGGATGTCATGGAAATGACATGGACAGGAGCACAAGAAAATATTGTTGTAACCATGATTAGTATTCTCTGTTGTTGTGAGGTTGTTGGTTAGGATTTACTAATTTAATAGTTAGTTTGAACCCTATCAAACAGAATTTGTAGATAAGATACATTTGGATTCGAGTTAAAATATTAAATACGTGAGTTTTTAACTATGGTAAATACAATTTCATTAATGTAATTTCTCCTGTCGAGTTAATTCCAACAGGTTTGAGAATTTAATGTAAAATAAATCATTCGACTTCAAAATTGTTCGTGTAAACTGACAATCTTGGACGTGTGCATGAAAAACACGGGCATTAATGAATTCGTACATAAACTCTTCGTATTACAACTTCAAAACAACACATATCTTGCACACGATAATCTCCTCTTCTTACATTTATGGAAACACGAATTCACGTAGCACTGAATTCGGGTTAGCACTTGACTGCTGAACAATAAGTAAATCTCTCCGATGACCTTAATTAGTTTTCCATAAACAAGCTGCCACTCATTTAAAATTAGGAAAGGGGCCTTTTATAATTCGGATTCCTACTTAACATTAGTGCGTAAGCATTCGGTTTCTGAACATCATTTCTAAATGGTTACCCATGTAGAAGAAACAAAAGGTCGAGAAAAGGCACTCAGGTCAGTCAAGCAGGCTCGTTGTAGAAGATTAACTGAAGTGCTACACACGGCGTATGGCACACCAACATACTCAAAGCAAAATGGAGAAGAAAAACAATAGTTAGATACTCGGTTAATAAAAATGAAGTCGGGATCCTCCCCAAGAATTCGACCTCCAGGTTTTTTCTTCAGACTCGCTGCCTCTTCTTATATGGGAATTCAAACCCATAATCCAAAGAAAGAATTTACGTATTGAGTTTGTCTCATTTTCAGAAGCCTATCATTTCTAGATTAATGGTGAAATGACATAATTTGTACTTCAAACATTCAGCATTCACCCATTTAAAGAAGCACCAGGCCTAACTTACAACATTCCGCCCTATAACAGCCACGCGCTGATCGCCATCCCCACATTTATCAGCATAAAGGTCGGCTGGGATGGTAGCTGCTGTCTCGGTTGGCTTTGGGAATAGTACACAAAAAAGCATCAACTTAAGATTTTGTCGTCACAATCCGGAATGATTTTCGTATTTTAAAATCACAGTCTATAATTTTTTAGGTTAGCATATCATAATTTGTCTTCTGCGATCGATTGGCATAATTAATTTAAATTTTTACCGCATTAGTCTTAGTACATGTGCACACACAGATGAAACTTCAAGGTCATTGTAGGCGCGCAAAGGATCATTTACGTGTAGGATACAGTAAATATAGTTAACAATTATTCAACAGAAAGTCTCCTCGACGCCACGTTTTAAAACGTATTTTTAGCTAGGAAAAGACTAACGGTAAGGAAATAGACTTTTGGGGCCGTACTCGATGTGGTTTATCGAGAAAAATGGCGCTGGGAAGTATATCCCTTTAATGATTAAAAAAATGTAACAGAGATAAAAACCTAGTAATAAGCACAACAACGATTAAACGAATAGTAATGGACGAAAACTATCGACCCAGTGCCACTATCGTTGAAGTATGAAACGTCTTGCCTGACTTAAGGTCTACTGAGAAACAGCCTCACTTTGTTGCTGTGTGTGGTATGCCTGTACTCGTGAGTGCTGTGACGACAGTATGTGACCAATCGTATTTACCATGCTGTGTCAATGATACCTACGTTTACGCACAGGGACTTTGTGGCTCGTCGCTCGCGTGCCGCATGGATTCAGAGTTCTATACATATAATGAAAGAGGTGAAACCAGCCGGAATTCATATCGCAGAACAATCCTTTTTTTCTTATAATCACTATTATCATCACTAGAACTCACACTGAACGTCTTTATTGGTAACTTGTCTCACGTTTTACGTCATTATTTGTACCACTAGGTTGTACAGAGTGATCAAAGAAGCTTTTCAGTTTTTTGCTATCCCAGTTAACTTCCGGTAATGGCCAGAGCTTTTACCTCGATGCTAAAAGGCTTCTCAGATTGCTCTGGATAATGTAGTGGCACAAATAATGACTACAAACGTAAGACAAGTTATCAGTAAAGACGTTCAGCGTGAGCTCCAGTGATGATAATATAATAACGTTCGATACAGGTATAGATTGTTCTACGATATGACTTCTGCCTGATTTCAACCGTTTCATTATATGTATAGTGTACTATGTAGACACGCGGCATGCGGGCAATGAGACGACGTGTCCCTGCGCGTTCACGTTCACGTTCACGTGATGTGGGAATGTTACTACATCACCTACTTAAAATGAAATCTTGAACGTTTAGCAAGCGACACCAAACTAAAACGACAAAAATAATAATTGTAACGTGCAATTCAGTGTCAAAATGTTTCTGATGAAATGATACAATCACCATCAACGGTTGAGAATTAAAAAAAAAAATGGCAATTGCGATAAAAAAAAAAAAGAAAAAGAAGTGATATCATATTAAAAAACCAGAACAGGCAAAAAAGTCACCAAGTTGATAATGGTTCGGCCTTTCAAAGCGGTGATAGCAATTGACTAAATCATTCTCCTAGTCGATAATCCCACCGACTAATACAGACGTTCAAGGATAGCAACGGTCAAGGGTGTCCAGCTGAAGTTTTAACTTGGAGATGCAGCCACCTCAGAACTAAGACTTTTGTATTTCTGCTCATGACGTGGCACACCACAGCGGCAGGTGCAGAATTTTTTTTTAAACAATACTGAACATGGCGCAGAGCTGATTTCAATTCGTAATTCCAGTAAAATGTCGGACACAACTACTTGAAATCCCACATCCTCTGTCTAAAATAAAAAAAAATATGATTTTAAAAATGAGGTTTTCATAATTTCATTTCTAGGTGCCCGTGTGATCATGGCTTGCAGGAGTCTGGAACGAGGGAGAATCGCTGCTAAAGAAATCGAAGTGGACACAAAAAAGACAGTAGTGTTAAAGCAGTTGGATCTCTGTTCCTTCAAATCCATTCGACAATTTGCTGAAGACATCAACTCGTCAGAAGCGAAGGTGAACATCTTGATCAATAATGCGGGTGAGTAAGTGGTTGCCTTTAGACGTTTTTACTAATGAAAACCAAGATCTTCATCCCATAAAATTCATTCATGTTTCACTTCTTTTATTTGTTGGACGTTAATTTGTAAATATTTGGTGTTTCATTAATTTTGGATATTTGGGAGTCTAAAACCTCAGAACCACTTTCCCAAGTTTATTGCATTCGAACTATAGATCCATCTCCCTTACGTACGTCCCGTGCAAGATTTTGGAACGAATTATTTACGACCACATGTTCAAACACCTTAAGAGGTTTAACATCCTAGCAAATGACCAATTTGGATTTATACCTGGTCGTAGCACTACACTGCAGCGTTTACAATGCTTGGACAACTGGACAAGAGCAATTGACAATGGCTCTCCAGTTGATATCATTTACATTGATTTTGCCAGAGCCTTTGACTCCGTAGTTCACTCCAAACTCTTCGTTAAGTTGATCAACCGTGGTTTCGATGACGATACTTTAAATTGGATAAAATCTTTCCTATCTGGTCGCAGCCAGCGGGTTTGTGTTAAAAACTCAACCTCCCATCCGGTAAACGTAACCAGTGGGGTTCCACAGGGTTCCATTCTGGGACCTTTGCTGTTTTTGATTTATATCAATGATCTGAAATGTGATACTGAAGGCATTTTTATCCCCAAATTTGCAGACGACGTGAAAATGTATAAGGTGGTGGGGAATGACCATGCTGCTTCTAGAGTGCTTGGTGATGCTGCGAAAAGTATTGAGGTTTGGTCTAAGAATTGGCAACTGCCTATTGCTAAAAATAAGTGTAAAATCCTACAACTTGGGGAAAAAAATGAACACTTCTCTTACAGCATTGGACAAACCAAGCTTACAACTGAATGTAACATTAAGGATCTTGGTGTCATCTTTTTGAATGAATTAAAATCAGCTACTCACATAAACTCTATTGTTAAAGCAGCTCGCATCCGTTCTATTCTGATTCGTAGATATTTCCGTTCACAGGACATGACTATGTTGGTTAGGGCTTTTAAGACATATGTACGACCAGTCTTGGAGTATGCCTCGCCAGTCTGGTCACCTCATCTTATTGGGACATTGAGCTCATTGAGTCGGTCCAACGGCATTTTACCAAGCTGTTGCCTGGCCTTTTCAACGTATCGTATCCTGGCCGTTTAAAGTCCTTGAATCTTCCCTCTCTCGAACTGTGCCGCTTGATTGCTGACCTAGTAATGACTTATGGTCTTTTACACAATATTTACCATATCGATGGGGGTCAGTTTTTTACTATTCGCGGATGCAAAAGGACCCGGGGACACCATCTTAAGCTCATTGTAAACCGTTCAAGGTTGGACTGTCAAAAGTTTTTTTAGTAATCGCGTGGTGCATGCTTGGAATGGCCTGCCACCAGAGGTTATTTCAGCACCATCCATTCCCACTTTCCGACTTAGACTGAAAACAGTTGACCTGTCGGGTTTTGTTAGTTTTTAGACCCTTTTGCCTCCTGCCATCAACCCCTTGGTTGGTTTTATTAAAATTGGCAGCGTGTTAGTGGCCCAACAGGACCCTTCGCATTCCAGTTGTTCTCGCAACAAACGATTATTATTATTATTAAAGCCACAAATAAGGCATAGTCCACTTTCATGGCCTCAGTGCTGAAGTCCAACCTTATCAGAGTAGTTCTTAAATGCTCAGTGAATTTTTCGATACCTAAGCATGACGTCACCGCTGAAGCATTGTACTCATCGTCATAACAAGGCTGTTAGTGATGCATTCGTCAAGAAGTTCCTATAGTAGCCCATGTTTATGAATCAATAATTAAACTCTGTAGTATACCGCAGGGAAGGGGAAAATGCTTACTAAGAGAATTCTGGTAATCTACATAAAATACTGGCCGATAAGTACATTTATTGCTTATGGTTGAACTCCTCCTCCTCCTTGTACCATAAACAAGGCCAGCTAAATAGAAGATTTAGGTCTCACTGCCACGACATGTCAGAACCATCGCAGTGGCCACGCCAGAACCTCACATTCAGAATACCCTAGTTGCATATAGCGCAATGGGGCCAGGAGCCATCCGCAAGAGATGGGAACGGAATTTTGAAAATTAGGTTGGACAAAAAATGGCCTGCCAAACAGGAAAGGAGTGAAAAATTGCTTGGGAAGCGTCAGAGACAAAATCCTACCCCGGCAAATTCAATGGGTCGCGAAAAAGGTTGTTTAATAAATTGGATGTAGGGCAAAAGAAGTTCTCGGTAAATTTGAAGAGAGCTAAATACCACATGGAAAATTGGATGGGGTGAAAAATTGCTTGGTTAATTCGATAGGGATGAAAAACTGCTTGGTAAATTGGATGGAGGCAAAAAATCGAAGATCAAGGTAGACTCAAAAAACGGGAAAAATCTTGATCCTATACTGTCAAAGGTTAAATGCGTAATTGAATCTCTTAACCCTGCCCCTAATCCAGAATAGATGAATTAGGCCATACCAGGGTA